>JZKD02S0689815.1:309646-322168 GCA_000966675.3 Picea glauca
CATCATGTATCAATGACAACTCATTGATCCATCTTCATCTATGCATTCTCATCAAGGACAATACATATTATATTACATCAATCATCAATCAATCAATCCTTTGACATAAATCAATAACTTGACATCAATCAATCAAACCATTGGCATCAATGACAACATGATCCAACACTTTGTGGTGTGATGTTCACATGACTTTCTTAGATGAGAAGGCTTCTTGGAACTACTGGAGGATTGGAATCTCTACATCTACTAATTTGAGTTCCAAATGAACTTCCCTTTATTTATCTCCTTGTCACCAATAGGCTTTGAGTTGGGAAATTTTCTAACTCATTGACTTATGTTGTTTTTTTCCTCTAACAATGTGACTCTTCAAATTCTCCTTTAACTTCATGGTGAAAAATAAGCATCTTCATGCATATTGGTGGTCAACACGACAATATTTTGCAGTATATTTGTTGAAGGAAAATCTCCCTGTGGACAGGTAGATCTCCTCTTGAGAGTTAGACTCTTAACTCTTAAGACAGAAGACGCTTATCATGTACATTGAATTCCTTTTAGGTATATATAAACTAATGTGTGAGTAGGAGGGAGAAAATAAGTATCTTTTACCAGTGCTTGTCCTTGCATGATCCGAGTTGAGCTCCAATCTATCGCTCCTCGACAAGCCCTGTAGACAAATGAAAGTACAACCACTTCCTACTCTACTAAGATTATCTTAAAATAGATCTATCTACTTAGAGACAAATTCATGTGATATCAAACACAAACTAGAAAGAAACAGGTCAAGCATATTATATTGATGAGAACAATAACGAAAGAAACTTACAACTGTAGATGCGAGCGCAACAACTTCGTCAAGTCCTCCTTGTCTAACCCTTGCTCAAAAGACCCACGATCACAAGGACAACAACTTCACTGATTATTCTCCTCCACTTCATGTGTTTCCTATGAGATCATAGGTTTCATGCTTCTAATCCTTCCTCTTTTTCATCATGAGAGGGCCTGCTTATATAAGTTTAGAGAGGCCCAACCACTTGAGATATCTTTAGGGTAAGTTGAGGATTTTCCTCCTTCAGTTAGGGATCTTCCCTAAGATCATGGCTTGATTGAAGAGTCAAATCCAACTACCTTCAAATATTGAAGAGTTCTTTCCCCCATTCTTCTCAACAAACCAACTGCTTCCCAAAATAGATAGCGCTCCTCCAAAAGGGTTGTCAGAGCATTATAACACTCCCTAGTAAGGTATAAGGGGGTGCCAACACTCCTAATAGCATCAATGCTCCTTCAAAATGGTAGAGGAAGTGTTATAATGCTCCCAGATAATGTATAAGGGGGCGCCAACACTCCTAACAGAGGTATGGGGGAGTGCTCTCCTTTAAAAACTCAAATTCAATGGTTCTTTCAAATGGCAAGAGGTACATAACTCTGTTGACCCATTTCTCCTCTTCCAAATCAAATGTTTGAGGTGTTTCAAATGCCTTTTTTATGTCGTTATACGTACGACATAGGCATTATAGCAGTATTCTTTCCTGACACTTGCAACACTTGTGAGCAAAATTTGACATTTGCGACACTTGTAATGATGACACTTGCGACACTGTCAAAGTGAGTATTTTTTATGTGTAATATATTTCTCCCCAAAGTACGAAGTTAGAAGATGAGAGCTAATAACTGAAATAAATTTTAGACTTTCAAGCAAGGGTATAGATGCAGAGAACCTGACAAAAGCTACACACAAACATCCAACAAATATTATGAGATGTTCCAAACCCAAGGCAGGCATACCTATGCTTCGGTGATAAATACTTACAAGGTATGGCCACCATAAAATACACTACAGATCCATAATTGTATTGATAAAAGGTATAACCACTGAAAATACACTGTGGATCTATACTCCCATGCTTGAACTGATTGTAGCCATGAAGAATACAAAGTGGATCTACGATATGATAAGACATAGCCACAACCAATAAAAAGTGGATCTATGTAACAGTATATGTGTCATTATTCAAGAGAAACTCTTGTGCAACCTGAGCAAAGTACATATCAGAGTGATCACTCAACCCAGGGTCTTCTTACCGATCCTGATGTAGTATGAATCTAACCATGTGAATAGATGTCCTGATGTTGAACATGGAAGAAACCACTTGATTACTGGTCAATGATGTAAACCATTAACAAGCGCGAGGGAGATCACCATTAATGTCAATGATTCCCAAGGTACTCTAGTACATTCCAACGAATGTGAATGGATGAGCTGAAGTAGAACATCCATGGAATCATCTGATCAGAGGTCAATGATGTAAACCTATTTTCAAATGTGAGGAGGCCTACCATTGAGGCATGCAAGTCCCAAAGTACTAACTGGTTTCTAAGACTAGTTCCTAGATAATGTGTTGAAGTCGACAGGAATAGACTCATCGAAGGAGGGCCTTGATGTATCCCCCATCAATGACATGAAACAAACACATAGATGTAATTGGTATATCAAATGAACATGGACTGGCATGGGTATTGAAACAAGATATTTGGGATGGCTGACTCTCGAGGAAGATACTTCCCTTGAACACTGAGGCACAACATAGAAACATGACATGGACCAAAACATGATGATGCAATGGATACTGTGACTTTCGTTGGGTAACCTAAAGGAGTAAGAAAAACTCAAAGGATTGGTTCAGTGCAGAGGTTCATCAGATTAAGATGTGCACAAAGACAAAGTGTCATGTTCAAGGGCGACTCTAAGAGTTACTTGGTGATGTTCTCAAAAAATTCTTGGCTTGATTCCTTCAATTTTTTCCTCCATCCAGATAGACGAGTACCTCTTTGTAATTTAACGAGCTCAAGGAGGGTAACACATGCTTGATATGGCTCTCCTTCGGTAAGTCCCTCCTCCTTTTTAACAAACTAGAATAAGTAAGAGTTCGGTCCCGTATAGGCCTATCAATGTTTGTTTTAACAAGTCCAAAGATAGAAAACTCGAAGGTTTTTCATGATTATAGAGTCTGGAAAAACACTTAAAAGAGAACTCTCTTAGTTCCTTTTTCGTAAAGTAATCTGATGAGACTGAAAAAGAGATAAACTATTGCTCAACAGATTTTTTCTTCAAATACTTTAACGAGCGTGAAGAGAACAAGGTTGCTTGGTAATCTTTTCATATTTTGAGAGTATGGAAAGAACTTAAAGATGACTCCAGTGTTGTCCTTTTTCATAATGTTAGTCTCGCGAGGCTGAAAAAGAGATAAATTATCACTCAAAAGATGCCCTTTCAAACCTTTTAACGAGTGGGAAAGGAAGAAATATCACTCAGCAATATTTTCATGTTTAGAGAGTCTGAAAAGAGCTTAAAGAAGACTCCAGGGGGTTCCTTTTTCATGTATCCATACAGGTCCGAAAAAGAGATAAAAGTTTACCTGGATGCATTCTCATGTATTTACGAGCATGAGAAAGAACAAAGACTAAGCTCGGTATGCCCCCAGTTTGAGAGCTAGTGGCTTAACTCCAGAAATATCATCTAAGGCTAGAGACATGCCCTCCAAGCTTCAATTCATTCACCGACTCTAAGGTCGTCACCAATTTCTCTAGTAGATGAGAAAAAGGAGAAGGGTGGATGAAAAGAAGGTTCAAGAGAGGTGACTGTTTCATTTTTTAACGATCTTGACACAGGAAAAGAACTATGCTCAGGGCCTCTGTTTCATTTTTTAACGAGCTTGCTACAGAGAAGAGAAACTATGCTCGTGGTTTCTTCCTGATCATGGCTTCCGAGAGGATAATGCTTTGGAAGGATACCATGTCAAGGGACAAAACTCGGTCATGGCTTCCAAGAGATCTTGACTGGATGGAAGATAATCACATGGGAAGGAACACATGTCGAGGGTCACGATAGGAGTAAGGAGACCAGGCTCCAATAAACCTACCAAAGAAATCGCCATGTGTACTACCGGATCCAAATCATCAGAAGTTGAAAGCATGGGAGATGATAGAAAATTGACATCAAGAGGGGAGATATACTGTATATCTACCTGAATTTATTCACGAGGGGGAAGAAAAGAAGATCGGTGATGGTTATTATCCTAAGGTAACTTGTCAATGAAAAGCATCTCTAGAATAGAGTCATCTGAAGGAAAAGTTGGGGAAATGTAGCCGATCGCAGATGACAAGGAAATCAACCATGATTGCATCAAGGAAACGTCAGGCGCCAATAGATGTTGGTCATTTGATGAGGGAGAAATAGATTGGATAGAAATGTATGATGTTTTGGCTAGACTAAGTGGCACAATGTCACCTAGTGCATCGAATTCCAACGGACAAGGTACAATCCAAGGGTCAAATGATTCCAAAGATTGATAGGCCGCGGTCAAAATCATATCGACGGTGCCAATATGATGTGTAGTTAGTGGAAGTGGTGTAGGGAAGGTACCCATGATGCTAGAACCTTTCAGTAAGCCAACACTAATGCTTTCATACATGATCTTATGGTCTCCCAAGAAAGGAATATTGTTGGTAGCGGGAACGCGCGAATCGGTCGTGCAGAAATCCAACTGATCAACACTGACAATTTTTTCCTGATGAGGAAATTGGACACATCAGAAAACTGACGAGGAAACAATAGTCATAGCATAAAACCAACTTCTTCCAAGTAACAAGTTGTAATCAAGGGGAGCATCGACCACCTTGACATCAACGGTAAAAGTTTTTCCACCCAATTGGATGGGTAGGGACTGTAAAATCCCATGGGGATGAAAACCTCGCCCGTCGAAGGTACATAACATTGTTGGGGATTTTCTGAGTGCTGGTGATTTTAAACCTTTCCAACACGCCAAAGACATGACACAAGTCAAGGTGCCTTCATCCAGAATAGTTTGGTGGATTTGTTGATTGTGAACAACAACATCAACTTGGGAAACAAGTTGGTGGGAGAGTTGAGACACATAATTTTCCAGGTTAAACATGATCTGATTGGATGACTCAGGATCAACAATGCCAAGAGTGGCCAAGAGTATTCTATGTTGACTGGGGCAGTGTTGTAGAACTTCTAACGTAGACATAGCACACGATGCTTGAACCAAATCTTCAGCAATGTTGTAGTTTTGAGCGACACGGGAGCTAGGATTAAAGGAAGCTTTGTGGATAGTGCTCTTAGGAGGGCATAAGATAGAGTCGAACATGGGTTTCTCAGTCTGAAGTGGTCCAAATGGAGGATTAACCGATGGAAGACTGATGGAGGACGATGATGGATCCGATAAAGTACCAGTACCGTTAGTGTATTTTCCTTTGTCAGGGTTACCTGGTGTGTCATATGTCTTAGAGAGAGTGGTCAAATTGATCCCATTAAACATATAAATATGTGCACTCGCTGAGGCCTCATCATGAGGATCGCTAGAAATTCCCCCCACAGAGGGGGTTTGAGCAACCATGGATTGCTGCTGTGGAAAAGGCTGCGTAAGCACAACGAGTTGTGACTTTCCTTGGAAAATTTTGGCCACTTCATTACGAAGTGGATAGTATTGAGTGTAGTGATCATCACCACAAATGATACACGGGAATTTCAGCTTCCATTGTGTTTGCTTTTCGGTAGCAGGTGGTTGAGCTTGATTTTTTGTTTGTTCATTGTTATTTTTTGATTTATTCTTTGTCTTCTTTTTACCTCCAGATTGTTGCGAAGGGGTAGATTGAACTTCATTCACCTCAGAGATATGAGTTTGGGGGAGGTAGAGGAGGGTGTAGTCGATTTGGAAAAATATTGAGTTTTGACGAAACCGATAACACCATCCACATGAGTTGAGGATGATGGCTTAGAAGGATCGGTATTAGCTCAAGAAACATTCAGAAGTAAATCATACAAAGTACCAGATTGGGAATAAACCAAATCTAAATACTAAGCCTGAGCGATGGCTTGTTCCTCTATGACCACACCACCCATAGGGACCTCGCGAGTGATCAGGGGTAATAGTGATTTAGTAAACCATTCTTCCAATAGCATGTCAGGAATGACTGCCTTGATCATCCTTCATCGTCACCTTCACTCATGAATATGGTCAAAGATATACATAGAGTTAGTTTGACGAAGGGAGGTCAAGATTTTAGTATCCGTCTCGTAGCGAAAAGGCAGTTCAAAGTGCGCGAGGAAAGACATGGCAAGGGAATTGAAATCATGAAAAGAAGCACGTGGTAGTTCAATATACCACTTTGTTGTTGAATCGGTAAGTGTTCGCTGGAAAAGACACAAACATATAGAATCATCCATGAGGGATTTTGATGAACACCAAAAATGGAAAGTTGTCACATGGTTGTTCGGATCTTTGCCAGGGTTTCCGTCAAATTTCAGAATATCAGAAGGAGGTTTAGCTGGAATGACTAGCCAAATTGGTGAATGAGAAATAAGATCATTAGTTAACCGAGACAAGTCTGGGAGATCCAGAGTCGCAAGGAAAGGTAGTTGTCAGTCAATATGCGAATGATACTGGCGCGGCATAGGAACACCAGTAGGACCATAGACTAGGTTAGGTGGATGGTTGTAACCAGTAGGTCTTCCTACATATGGTTGTTGTTGGCCAGGATAAGAAGGATTTGATGGTGCATGAAAAACATTGGCATAACCCAGTGGGTTCTAAACATTATATGCCGGGTAATTTATTTGCCCGTGAGGAGGATAAATATTTTTCCCTTGAGAATAGTAAGGAGTAGATCCTGGAGGCGAATACACATGAGGCCCATGAGGAGGATAAGACTGTGGTCCTGGAGAACTCCAGGTGGTGTTTGGGATGCCGCCCAGATAAGATTGCTCGTAAGACATTCCGGAAGGGGCAGGATTGGATACTCCTCCTAGTGGGTTATTAAACAAGTTCCCCCCAATGTTGGGTTGAGTAAAAGTGCCTCTTGAAGATACTCCCTAGGATTGCGAAGGGTTTCCAGCAAACAAGGGTTTCCCCCCTACCAGTTGTGGATTTATGACCGGGGTATGACTGGAAAATGGAGGTTTCCCTCCAGGAGGAGCATGAAAAGGGGGCTATCCCCTGGGAGGGGTAGGCTCACCATGGAAAGGTAGTCCTCTAGGAGGAAAAGGTTCATTGGATGGTGGTTTCCCTCTAGCCGGTCATGTTTGGCCGGGGGTCTGCGTTCTCAGGTGAGAAGATGTCCCAGCAAGATCATGTGGAACATGTGGAGCTATAGAGTAGAAGCTTGTAGAAACAGGGGTAGAGATGGAAGTTCTTTGGGGGTGAGTAGAGGTGATGAGTCCAGCATCAAGATGGACTTGTGCTGGTGTAGCAGTAGGGTTAATAACCTGATCGACTGGGTGATTCATGGTTTTACCGGATGGTCAAGTTTTACTAGGAGGGTCATGGGGATGAAAGGGTTTTCGAAAGGATTCGAAATGTTCATAGAGATCGCATCCTGATGAAGTCCTCCATACAGAACGAGTAGGTGTGGGATTGGTATCTACTACGGTGCTAGGATGAACAAGAGTCCTATACTTGTCACTAAAGATTGGTTCTATGGATACCATATATGTTTTGGTAAAGATCCTCTCTGGTAATCGTGGGATCTCTTCGTCTATGACGTTCCCAAGGGAGTCTAAATGAACCAAAAGTGGTTCGATAAGAGTTACCAACATAGATGTAGTGGGACTTTCAACCGTGACGAAAGTTCCTTCTAAGTTATCTAACAGAGGAGCAATAACACTTCTAGTGTCGGATTGATTTTCTACCTCTCTACAGTAGTTGTCTTCTGGTGGGTTAGGAGGTGAGGGTTGATAGCCTTCCGGAGGTAACCCTTACATCCTACATGATCAACAAATACCTTTATCATCTATGGGCTCAATTGTGGAGAAAAATAGACCACACTGAAAATCTAGGGCCAACTAACAAAAAGAAATAACATACGCTAATAAAATCTAGGAATCAACCAAGCAAACAAAACTTCTCTCGATGATCGTACTAGTTGGTGATGAAATCCAATGTTGCATGATCAAGTCAAGAAGGGGATAGGATATGGTGGAACAGTTACAATGGTGACCTTCTTAATGGACTTTCACCTTGGTGCAAGATTTCACGTAGTAATTGTGGATTTACCCTCCAAGGAGGCCGAGTGAGTTTGACCAATGTCTGTTCCAGGTACAGTGAGACTTCCCTTCACTGTCACCTTGTGTAAGTACCTAAAGATTATGGCAACTAAAGACACCAACTCGAAGTGAGTCCCTGGGCGGGTACAATCGAAAGTCCGATCCAAAACGTATGGGCAGGATAACAAGTCTGAAATCAACCTGAGAGGCTCCCACACATAATCATGGGTATACCTCCAAGTGACCCCCAATATACGATTTGACCACTACAAATAGTTGAACCACAGAGGGATAATCTCCGTAATTCACCCGAATGTGACCTCGTGCGTAACCCCTGTGTGAGAGGGGGATCCCAGAAAAACAATACGACAATTGGATTTGGCTCTCCCTAGCTCAGGATTCTAATGTTTGTTTTGAAAACTTTGGAGAGTTGTACTCATAGCCTAATCCAAAGTGCTAACCTTAGTCTACTGTTGGTGGCAGATCCTAAAAACAAAAATGTTCTAGATAATTTTTAATTAGTGTTCTTTTTATAGCTATTATTTACACAAAGGGTGCACGAAAGTGAAACTGATGAGATGAGGACTCAATTCCCAAAAATATGCATGAAATATTATAAGCAATCATTTCTTTTCAATGAACGCCTATTTAAGGGAAAGAGAAGGAGTCATTTTCACTTTCAAACACTAATATGAAATGTCCTCAATCAATCGATTCTCAATCAAATCCAATGCAATGATAAAACATTTTCAAAAATGCCCTCTAATATGCAAACCAATCACTAAAATGTATCTTTTGTCGTTTGTATGTGAATGATGATTAATTCAATGCAAAGACTTCTCCTGCTAACTACCCTTTCAGATCAAGGAGATTCAGACAAGTATGAGTAGATTTCGCACACACGACACACACCCTCTTGTTGTGATTGAAACAAGAAGCAAATAGAAAACAAAATATAACAAAGAAAAATAAAACAATTCACACAAAAAGAGAGGTGTTCAAGAACAATGACCTAAAAAAAAAACCAAATGAGAAGATTCATAGACTTCTGATGTCCTTCACCAGAGTTTCTGCTCAGTCAGACAAGAGAGAAAAAAGCAATGGATCGATTCCAAGTTCTCAACAGGAGAAAAAACTCAAAATAAGAGAGAAGGTCACAAAATATGAACAAAAAGTGCCTACTTCTCAGAAAACAAAGGGTCAAAGGGTCATTAGGAAGATATACTCGAGCATCAAGAAACTGAGCAAAGACAAAAACAATGACTGAACTACAGAAAACACAATTTTGGAGGTATTTTTTTAAAAAAGAGGTTGTTTCTCTAGTGTAAGGGACACCAGAGTGTTATAAAGCTCTGTTTGAGACCTTTGGGAAGTTTTGGTGCTGGGCTAACATGGGCACAGGGGCACCAGGCTTCAAAAACTCAAAAAAAGGTCAAAAAAACCAAAAAATTAGTCAATTTTTTGTCAATCAGGATGCATGTGATAGACTAAGGATTCAATCATCAAGTGAAATCAAGCATATGGGGTGAACAAGGTCTGAAAACAACAAAATGAAAGACAAGGTCTGTGAGGAAGACCAAAACCAAAAGTTTTGATTCGTCCCCAGTGGAGTCGCCAGTTTCTGTTGAAGGAAAATCTCCTTGCGGATAGATAGATCTCCTCTTGAGAGCTAGACTCTTAACTCTTAAGACAAAAGACGCTTATCATGGACATTGACTTCCTTTTAGGTCTATATAAACTAATGTGTGAGGAAGAAGGAGAAAATAAGTACCTTTTACCGGTGCTTGTCCCTGCACGGTCCAAGTTGAGCTCCAATCTTTCTCTCCTCGACAAGACTTGTAGACAAATCAAAATACAACCACTTCCTACTCTACTGAGATTAGCTTAAAATAGTTCTATCTACTTAGAGACAAGTTCATGTGAGATCAAACAAAAACTAGAGAACAATAATTATGATGACAATTATAATTATAATTATGAGAACAATAACGAAAGAAACTTACAACCGTAGATGCGAGTGCAATATCTTCGTCAAGTCCTTCTTGTCTAACCCTTGCTCAAAATACCCACGATCAGAAGGACAACAACTTCACTGATTATTCTCCTCCACTTCACTGTGTGTTTCCTATGAGATCATAGGTTTCATGCTTCTAATCCTTCCTCTTTTTCATCATGAGAGGGCCTGCTTATATAGGTTTAGAGAGGCCCAACCACTTGAGATATCTTTAGGGTAATTTGAGGATTTTCCTCCTTCAGTTAGGGATCTTCCCTAAGATCACGGCTTTATTGAGGAGTCGAATCCAACTGCCTTCAAAGATTGAAGAGAACTTTTCCCCATTCTTCTCAACAAACCAATTGTTGCCCATGGGCCATAATAGATAGTACTCCAAAAGCGCTGTCAGAACATTATAATGCTCCCTAGTAAGGTATAGGGGGGCACCAACACTCCTAACAACATCAGCGCTCCTTCAAAATGGTAGAGGAAGTGTTATAACGCTCCTAGATAATGTATAGGGTGGTGCCAACACTCCTAACAAAGGTATAGGGGAGCGCTCTCCTCTAAAAACTCAAATTCAGTGGTTCTTTCAAATGGAAAGAGGTACATAACTCTGTTGACCCGTTTCTCCTCTTCCAAATCAAATGTTTGAGGCGTTTCAAATGTCTTTCTGATGTTGTTATAGGTACGACATAGGCATTATAGCAATATGCTTTCCTTCCACTTGCGACACTTGTGAGCAAAATGCGACATTTGTGACACTTGTAATGACGACACTTGCGACACTATCAAAGTGAGCATTTTTTATGTGTAACAATATTATATCAATGCAGTGTCACTTTAAACTCTACAATGTAGTTAGGAACCTACTGGCTTTGCTTCTAGTGCAACTGCTACCATGCACTACATATACTCAACATGGCATATGTCCAATAGGCATTCCCATGGGATGAAAATTTCCCTTCATTCTTTTTTTAGTCCTTCTTACATGGTCACAGTCTCACCCACTTCCTTCCTCTTCTAAGCAAAGGATTACCACCAACAAAGTGGATTTGAGGTGAAGTTGAGGGTAGTAAATGAAAGTTTATTCTCAATAGAAGAATTTTTCATAGAAAACTAGTGCTCCGTTTGCTCCGTTTGTTGGATACACTCACCCAAAGTAATTACATCTATGTCACCTTCAAATAGTGGAATTTCCATACTTACTTTAAACTTAAACAAAACTCCCCCATTGAATGGTGCATCAACTCTAGGTTTCACATTTTGATGATTGCTTCATACAAGCATGATTATCCTCATAAATTTGAAATAATGGTCATACATGTCATCCCTACGCCTCCATGTCTCTTATTCTATCATGTTTTTCACATCTACCATGGTGGAACAAGGAAGATTCACTTCTCCCATTATGTAGTTGAGTCAGTGCATGGAAATGTTGTCTAAGGTAAACAAAGGCAATCGCCCTTTAATTTTAAATATGTCAAGCACTTACAAACTAACATAAGGTATAAATAATCCATAGGCTAAAAAAAAAATAATAGAAAAGGGAAAATAAAATCTTCTCTTTGATATGAACCAATCTAAACTCCTAGGAGCAGGGATGATTTTAGGGGCTAAATTTCGCTCATGGGCTAATTTTCCATGGTTTTTCCAAAAACGAGATTCGTTATTTTAAAAATGATTCGCCCAAATTCTATATGATAAAATTATTTTACCTTAAAAATCGCCAAAATTTTATAAAAACTATATAAAATCCTTAGAAATTTGAATATTTTTACAAAATATCGCCAATCATTTATAGTTGGAATATGAAGGATTAGTAAGATTCGCCAAGGTTTCTATATTTTCAAATAAATTTCCATCCTTAAAATCATCCCTGCCTAGGAGGGTTCATGGGACACATGGTTGAGTATAGAATTCAATCAACTTATGATATATGAGGAAATGAAAATTAATGAAAGCATAATGATTCAAGCCATTTTAATAGAAATACAATAAAAAATAGATAACTAATATCTGAAAAATTTGTTAACAAAAATAGAACTAGATTGTCCAACCCATGTATATCACACTAAACTATCATATTTAACATACCCCTATATCTAACTAAACTAACATATTTAACATGAGGAGGGTTGGTTACATAATGCCAATAATATCAATGAATCCACAACCACACTTACAATGATTAGCAATGAGTAGTATAAGTTCAAATGACACTTAACTAGAAACACTCAACCATGAATATATTTTTGACCCTTTGTTTGGTAAATTTCAAATATAAAACTTATAGTCGAATAGGTTCACCATATCCAAATTGATTTTCTGAACATCACTGAGAGCAATGCCATCATTGTCTTCTCAATGAAAGGATGTGTAGAACTACTTTCATAAAACATAGGTGGCATAACAAACTAACAACATCTACTTGACAAGATAAATGAAATAATGCTAACAAGAC
>JZKD02S0689815.1:335692-348895 GCA_000966675.3 Picea glauca
CATTACTGCAGGCCCCTTTTGCAAATGGGGCATTGACTTTATGACTTGTAATCCCCCCTCCAGCAATGGTCACAAATACATTGTTGTCGCTGTGGATTACTTCACCAAATGGGTCAAAGCTATGCCCACTTTCAACAACACCGCTGACACTGCAGCGCGTTTTTTCTTCAACCACGTCATATCCCGTTTTGGCGTACCACTCCAACTTGTTTCCGATCATGGGAAACACTTTGAGAATGAGATCTTCGTTGAACTCTCATCTTGGTTAGTCTTCTCTCACGAGTTTGCCTCACCATATTACCCTCAGTCAAATGGACAGGTCGAGGCAGTAAACAAAGTCCTCAAGACCATGTTACAACGCACGGTCAATAAACATAAAACCAATTGGCATCATATGTTATTTTCCACGCTATGGGCTTATATAATGGCTGTGAAAACCGCCACGGGTTTTACGCCATTTCACTTAGTTCATGGGGTCGAGGCAACTCTTCCCATCGAGTGCGAAATTCCCACTCTCCTCACCGCAATTGAGCTTTTACCTGACACTGCTCCAATCGAGCAGTGCTTGCTGAACTTGGAGTCACTAGATGAAGATCGTCGATCTTCATTACAGAACAACGAGGCAGCTAAAAAACGATCCAAGGATACCTTCGATCGCCATGTCAACCTTCGATCATTTCGCGAAGGCGACCTTGTTCTGGCCTATGATATCACCCATGATACCTTTGGCCACGGCAAATTTGAATCACTGTGGCATGGCCCTTACATCATCCAACATTGCCTCACCAAAGGCACATACATCCTAGCCTCCCCCGAAGGCCTCACACTCAAAGAACCCATCAATGGGTTATACCTCAAGAAATTTTATGCTTAGAAGTAGTCATGCTACTTTAGGTTTCTTTTTCTTGTCTAGTGTTTTTAATCTTTTTTCCCTACCCTCTCATCTAAACTATCCTTTGTGCTATTGACAGATGACTCCTCCACCATCTTACCATATTGGTTACGCCGATGGCACCAGCCGTTGGACACAAAATCTCGCTTTGGCTGCTTGGGCTCTCTACACCCCATCACATGACATGCTACATTCAAACGACATATGTTTGGGACCAGCAACCAATAACCAAGCCGAATACACTGCTGTCATTGGCCTCTTGACTGACACCCAGCATCATCATATTCATCACCTTAGCGTTTTCCTTGACTCTCAGCTAGTCGTTCTCTAGCTCAACAATGAGTACCATGTACACGTTCTATGCCTCTTTCGCAAATACCTGCAGGTTAGATTATTATCTCGACATTTTTATTCCATTACATTTACACATATTCCAAGAGAATTGAATCAAACAACAGATAACATAGCTAACATGGTGCTAGACTGGCATATATCACATCAAGATACACATACATAAACATCTCATACACCCTGTCATAGCATATAGGAAACATAAACATCATCATCATCAAAACAAAAACACATGTACCACATTTGGATCTCAAAAAATATGTATACTCATATATATATCGCATCCAAATGTTTACAACAAAAAATACATCGGCCCACCGGCCCGTGCCGCATCTCGGTACAAACAATCGACTCACCAACCTATAGAATCAAAAAGGTATACAAAAATACATCATATAATCAGGGGGCCTCTAGGGCACCCCCAGCTGCCCCTCCCTCAGGAGGCGGTGGTGGCCCACCCCCACCTGCCCTAGGCGGTGGTGGTGGAACATCCGCAGGACAACCCTGCCCAGGCAGCAGGCGTCCACTGGTCATAGCAACGAGCACAACTGCTCGTCGCATGATAGACCGCCATGGTGGCGGTAACCCGATGCACTGCTCTAGGAACTCCTCATCCTGGATGTGAATCCACATGCCCTCAGGCACGTATCGAAGCATCGCCTCAAACCGACGGACTAGATCATCATCATCTACTCTGGATGCCGTTGGAGAAGCATGAGATGGCCCCGCACCAGGGTCATCAAAGCAGCGCCTCTGCACCGGTCTCTCAGGCCCTGCTGGTCCCCCAGCAGCCTCATCCCTCAGACGCCTCCCTCCACGTGGCGGTCTCTCCTGCTCTCGCTGCGCTGGCACTCGGTACACCTCCACCTCACGCCCGCGAGGTGCCAAATCTGCACATACACCAAACAAGCAACAACAGATGGTATCAGTGTCTTTACATCACACATATGCACTGGTATATCAAAATCACAGCATAAATTACAAATACACAACATACCTCTGTGGTCAAAAACCTCCCTAGGAGGAAATACCATATCCGGGTCCCCTCGGAAGTCCACCCCAGCATAGGGGAACTGGATTATAAACTGCGGCATCTACCGCCATATCTGAGCTACCTCCTCAGTGAAGTAGTGTCCACCTTCGCCACCGCCGTGGCAAACCAAAATCTGTGCCCACTGCCTCAAACGTGGCTCTCATACCCCTGGTGCCTCTAGTAGCACCCTCGGGTGTAGCATCGACACCCTCTCCAAGAAAAAGGCCACCAGAATGGAGCCAAATGAAAACTCCCCGACGCCTGTGGACCGACACCAGTCCAGCTGCGCGATCATCCGCGCATGAAGAGTCAAACCCCAGGCGAACCGCTCACGGCCCACCACCACCCTCTCCATCAACATCAACTCCCCACCACTAATCCGGTGGGACGCTGTGGACCCATATACCCGCACTATCATCATTGCTATGCACTCATGTAGCAGGGAATCTATCTCACTGATGCGCACTGATGACCCAGTCATATAGCGCTCGCCTGAGCAGTATCGCATGGCGACCTTCTGCAGAGGAGTATCTCTCGGCATCACAGGATCTGCCGACAATGGTGTTCCCCAGAAGGGGAGCCCAGTCAAGAAGTAAACGTCCTCCATCGCAGTGAAGGAAACCTACTCTCCTTGCACGAGGAAGTAGTGCTGATCGGGGCTCCACATCTCAATCAAGAACTGGAGCAAGTACTCCTGGGCCCGTAATAAAGGGCACTCGAAGAACTTTAGCAACCCAGTGGCTGCTAAAGAAGCTCGCACTGCAGGCCTCGCACGGACCACAGCCTCTCGTAGCGGCTCCCATTCCCGCTCGCGCCATCACACCTGCATGGTCACTAATCACCGCCTGCACACAACCCAGAGTCCTATATTAGCTTACGCACTCATCCAAAACATCAAAGTAAGCTAATTTTTCACCTAGAAACCTTGACTCAAAGGCGCGGTTTTACCACCCACAGGCACGCGCACATGCGCACCTGTTCACTATACAGGCACGCATGCGCGCGCGCCTGTTTTTCTAACAGGCATGCTCATGAGCGCGCTTGTTCACAACACAGGCGCGCTCTAGAGTGCGCCTGTCATACCCACAGGCACGCTCTTGAGCGTGCCTGTTCGCCCTACAGGCGCGCACACATGCGCACGTATTAAGTGTACAGGAGCGCACTCATGCGCGCCTTCCACTGAGTCGCCCACGCATGTGGGCCCACCCTCTACCCAAAAACCCCCTAAAATCCCCGTACGACCCCCCGTACCTACCCTGCCCAAAAATTTGAAACCTATAGCTATGCAGGATGTTCAGACCAGTAACCTGAAACTCGCACACCGAGAAACAGATGCCTCGTGCTCTCGGAATCGCTCAATCTCCTCTGAATCTTCTCTGGAATCACTGTAGCAGCAGGTACAAATGAGGTGGCAATGTGGGCCCTACAACTATATATAGGGTTTTTTCCAAACTTCCACTCACCATTCCGGGAGCCCACGGCATCCATTTTTCGAACCGTCTTCAGCCACGGGATCAGCGTCCCGCCGCCTACCTCATGGCTATCCCTGGGCCACTTTTCATCCTGAGCCCCCAGGGCGCCCTTTTTCCATATCACGATCAGGTACGCACATGCATAGTCATATTTGTCAAATACAAGCTCATAAATTTGATACTCTTCAGATATTTTTCACTTTGGGTATTTGGTTGTGATGTGTGCAGGTACTTGCTCATCGGTCATCGACATCATCCCTTCAGGTATATATTCAGCACTGGCATGTAGTCTATCCCACTGTATTTCATTTACATTTCCAGTCACACCCTTTGAGATTAGCCTTTAGGATCCGCATTCCTGGCTCTGCAGTACCCAAACCTCCATTTTGCATCTGCGGTACTACAACCCGGTAGCATTCTCACCCACATGAGTTGTCCCATTCATAGCACCTTTTTTCATTTTTAACACTCATGGTGTTTTTTCATTACCCTTTAGGGATGGGAGTCCCGGTAGTCTTACATCATGTTGCGAATTAACCACATACTTCTTCTCCTCATTTTGCTAGCTTCCCCTACGGACTCCCAAATCATCACTTTTTGGTTACGTTCTGTTTTCCCTGCATCTTTGCAGGATCACGAACCCACCATTTCATCCACCATCAGTTTGCCCATATGCGAACCTATCTTCGTTTCACCTACCTCATACAGAAACTTGCCAATGGGGCCCCCACCCTTCATCAGTTTTTCATGACAATTCTTCCCTTCCTGGGGCACGCATTTCACACTGGGGCACCCATTTCTGTATTTGTACAATTTTTCCCCAAATTATTTATTATTTATTATTTATTGTACAAACACCTTTACCTTTAGTCATTACATTCTTTGTTGTCACCGTTGGCGACTTGATTTTTTTTGCCACACTTAACCCATGTCACCCTTGGATTGAAGCACTACTTATCATTTACCCTTGTCGACATCGTCCTTATCTTCAGAGTACCCAGCAGGTCAGTTACCTCTACCCTCTGAATTTGTTCACCTTGTCCTGCCTCTGGCACAACTTAGCCCTGGTCTTGTCGTCCCCCTGACACTCGACCTTGTTACACGATTGCGGCCACTGTTTCTCTCATATATCCTCCAACCAAGGGCAGTCTTGAGTCATCCCACTTCTTGACTTTGTCCATGTACCTCTGCCATTTCCTCACCGCAGTAGATTCCACGGAGCACCTTTTTGCTTCTGGGAGTCATGTCCCCCTTTTGTCGACATCAACACACTTTTCCAGAAGGGAGACAGTATCTTGATTCTCATTCTCTATTAATGAGAGATCTCGGACGGCACAGGGGGAAACAACATTGCCCCCTGCTGTCGTCGGCCCCCCATAACATTCGACGCCAACACTCTCTCATGTTATGGTGGGTCTTACTTTGTGACTATTGCAGTTCTTTTTGTCATTTGCCGAAGACCTCTGAACTTGGTCGGGCCATCAATGCCCACATCATCGTCGTTGCTTATTACAGTGATCATTACCTATTATTCAGAGTATGTTCCATTGCAAAATTGTCTTATGCCTTTATCATTTACCTCCCCTGAGGGCGTTGCAGTTGTCTACACCAACACTTCCGTCATTTTTTTTCAGAGTTACATCACACGAGCATGGGGCATTCCCGCCTTGTTTGTACACAGTTGCATATTTTTTTATGCACGTCTCTCAGAAGGTCGAGATACCGGTTCCTTTTTCCTCCAACGGATCACTCCGAAGGGTCCCACTATCGCTTTCCCCTACAACAACATTCTCAGTAGAAGAAACATTGATGGATTTCGGCTATACGTATGCTCCTAACCTCATCCATCAGGGGGCATTTGTTATCACTGAAATTTCATCTGCACATGGTGACAAGAACTCCACATCATCAAAACAGCAATGAAGTCATTCATGGCACTGAATTAAGTTCACAACATTCTAGAAGGGTAAAAAATTATACAAAGTAACCAAAAATTGAAGGGCGCGTTACAGCAGTAGGGTGCGCGCGCATATGCGCAGAACAAAAACGTGTTATGCGCGCATGCGCGCCCGACGCGTGACTGTCCACACAAAAATCCGTGCATCTGCTAATACGACGCATTAATTGCATAAGTCGGCCTCCCGACCACCTATGGACCGGCCCCCAAGATGATTTGACTCTCAAATCAGAGTCGGCTCTGCAAATTCGGTGAATTAATGACCTAAGTGAACCCTAAATAGGTCCGTGTTTACACTTGAAGATGGTTACATGACCGCCTGGAGAAATACTATAAATAGCCGTGAAGACTCACTGTTTTAGCAGAGAATTTGAAGCAATGTTATGCTATCCAGATGATTCAAAGCTCGGCCTTTGACAAACAATCCATCAGCGGCCTAACCCAGAGTTCTTTCACCACTCAGTTCAGTTCAGTTCTATTCATTTTGTAAGGAAAGCATTGTGTTGAGGGCCCCGAAGAACCTTCCACTGGAAAGAGAAGGAACCCCTGTCTCTGTCTTTAGCATGTGCTCTGGTTTCATTAATATACGAAGCCTTGAAACCATTGATGACCCCCTTGTCTTATGTTTGATGTTTTTGTTTATTTTTGCAGTGTTATTTTCTTTCAGTTGATAGTTATATTGTATTTAGTTTTGTTTTCTGTTAACCCTATGCTGCCACAGATGTTCTACCCTGATGAACCCAACAGGGTATGCAGAGCGGTCTCCATTTTTCTCACCTGGTGATCATTTGAACGCGAACAACAAGAATCGACCTTTTGTGACTGGAAGAGCAACGTCCACGGGACATCTTCCACCTTGCAATTTTTCGACCATTTCTATCCGACAGTAGGCAGAACGATAGCCAGAATAAGAAAATGCTCATCAATTTCTAACTGCACGTCCCCAACCTTGGTTCGGCAGCCATCGAAAGTTAACGCAAATTGCCGAGCCACACCAGGGTTAAAGCCATCAAACCTTCGGATGAATGGGAGCCATCTGAATTCCTCCAAGTCGCTGTAAGCACCATCGAACATTAACAGTGCCTGGTTACCATTGGGCTCATCCCTTACGACCGGAGCCATGGCGCGGGTATCATGGTAGCGTTCGGATCACACACACAGGAGCATAATCGATAGGGCTAACAACTGCAAGCACTCAAAGAGGATGCAAATCAATATGCACGTGCAAAGGTGGTGGGTTAGTTCACCGCCATGCAAAACATTAATGGCACAGTACCATCCCTGTTCAATCAATCATAACCAATATTAACATTATTCGGCCAACCCAAGGTTTAAACGGTGGACAATTATATCAATGTGCCCATGTATAGTTTGAAACCATGATCATTCAATGTAAAATCAAACCCACAAATCAATGTGTCAAGTAATGATTCAAACCATAAAATCAAAATCCAAAAGTTTAATCAATGCACCATTGTAAAACCTCAAACGATTTCCATTCAATATAAAATCAAACTCATATGTTACCCATGCACTTTGTTTCATAATCAAAGTTTATAAAACATGATAAGAGATTTCATAAAATCGATAGGCCAAGATCTTATAATAGTAAGGATCGAAACATAATCAACCATAACTCTTCTGAAATCAAGTATAACTCATAAATTCACATGCTCAATACCTTATCAATCAAATAATAACCAGGTTGCGCAATCAAAGCGAGAATGTCATAGTTTGAAAAATCTCCTCAGCCACATAATAATAAAACAAAGGTAAGTACCAATCAAAATATCAATGAGAGGCTCACGAAGGTTCAACTAACGATGGAGGAGTTTTCACGCTTTCAGTCGTGAAAAATAAATCGAAACCAATTTGCAAACATCGCATGAAATGAAAATATCGTTAATTTGCAAAATGCGACGACAATCTTGAAGTTCAGAAGATGCAGGTGTAGGCAGCTTAGAGGGCAATTGAAAAAATTGAATTGGCTGCCAACAATGGTGACATACTGGGAGAAGCAGTTATCTCTATTGAAAGAAACAAATTTAGATTAGGATGACAAAGAAAATTTCAACTCAAAAACAACAACCAGAAAATCGTACAAACATCATCATTTACTATCTTTTCCAGCAATGTTTTAAAGATGCAAACCAGTAACAATCTTAAGATCAGCAAGTCATGATTTTTATGATAAAATCTTTAATACTGTTGGCATGGCCACTGCTGCCAGAAGGCATCCATAGCCTCGACAGGGTTGCCTTTAACCCACTCGAACGTCTTTATCCTGTCAAGAAGTTCTAGATCAGAATAAAGGACTTTTAAAAGAGGTTTCTTATATTTTTTCAGATTTTCATGTACCTGACATTGCTTCGCTACCAGCGAGCCTGTTCAGTACCCCGACGAAGTTTTCTTCGCGCCATGCTTGGATTTACCCGCTGTCAGCGGACCTGTTCAGTATCCTGGTGGGTTTACAAACACTTCCCACAACTCTTATTAATATTTTTATTTTTTTTTTGTTTATAGATAGCTGAGCGGGTGACGCTGAAAAATCTTAATATTTTTATCATATTTTTTAGACCTCATCAGAAATTTTTGATACTGTCCTTTATTCAGCACTAGAAATGTTTTATTTCTAAAACAACTTACTTTGACAGGGAGACATCCATTTGAGTCATTCATTTACGAAAAAGGGACAACGTAAAAATATAATAGATGATCATGACAAACTTCAGTCAGAGATTGAAATTAGTAAACTTCTTTCAAACAACAAAATTTTCCAACAAAAATATCAGTTTCAGAACTATATCATTGATGTTCGTACAACCTTTCAGAAGTTATTTCAGTGAAGAGATTTTCTTATGGTCTTTGTCTAAATAGCTCAGTACATAGGCATGCATATCCTTCAAAAAACACAAAAACTGATCATTCAAATCAAACAACCAAAAACGAAAGTAAAGGCAAAAATAAAGACAAAAGGCAATATTTACATAATATACAAAGACAGTAATCATGCAAAGTATCTTTTCAAGGCTTGGCCATTCACCGGATAGGTGTCAAGCTGCCCTTCAAGATTCTGCAATCGAAAGGAACTAGGACCCAACTTTTCAGCAATCAAAAATGGCCCAAGCCACAAATTTTGAAACTTGGTGTGTTCACCCTTCCCTTCGTGTGGTTTGTCCCATTTTAAGACGAGATCGCCTACTTCAAAATTCCTATCAGAAGCAGAATTAGAATCGAACCAGCTTGTAATCAGTTGTTGATGTTGGTCTAACTTACGCTTAGCTTGGGTTCTTACTTCTTCTAACTTCATCAAAGCATTAATGCAGCTTTCTAAAGGGGGACAATCTTCTTCTTGAACTTTTTGTGACAATTTGAGCGAAGAAAGAAGAATGTGAGGTGGCAGAATGGCCTCTCTACCATAAACGAGGAAAAAGGGGGAATTACCTATAGCACCTTTGGGTGTTACCCTATCATCCCACAGTGCATTCAGTAATGCGTTATGCCAGTTCTTGTGATTTTCAGCCACGGTTCTCTTGATAATTTTGATCAAGTTCTTGTTCGTTGATTCTGCTAGGCCGTTACCCTGGGGGTAGTAACTAGCAGAATACTTCAGCTTTATTCCCTTCTCTAAGGGAAACTCACTCATTTCAAGAGAGGAAAAGTATGAAGCATTATCAAAGACTAGACAATCAGGGATACCAAAACGGGTGATGATATTCGAGTTTAGAAAAGCGATCACCTGACTTGTGTTAACAGTTCTTAGTGCAGCAGCTTCAGACCATCGAGTAAAGTAATCAGTGGCTGTCACAATATATTTGTGTTGTTGTGAGGATGGAGGGTTAATAGGACCAATGATATCAAGGCCCCATTGTTGGAAAGGAGAATCGACTGTGACGGGTTGCAAGGGGAAGGCTGGTTTTTGCAATCGCCCTGATGCTTTTTGGCAAATGATACATTTACGGCATAAGGCATGGGCATCCCTAAAAAGTGTTGGCCAGTAATAATCAGCTCTTAAAACCTTATGAGCAGTGGTATAGCCACCGAAGTGAACACCAGCTTCTCCAGCATGCAACTCAAGTAGGACTTTCTCTGCTTCATCCTTCTCAAGACAACGCATCAGTACGCCATCAAAATTCTGACGAAACAGTATATCGTTAATCAGATGAAAGGAGGTGGACTTTAGTCTCAATGCTCTTCTTTTGGCAGGGTCAAGGTGATGGGGTGCTGATCCATGTTGAAGGCAGTGTCTAATATCATCGTACCAAGGACTCACGAGGTTTTGTGTACAACAAATCAAACTTTGATCACGTTGTTCTAAGTTTGACGAATCACTATCTTCTTGCTGTTTGTTTTCTGAATCAACTACCAACTTACAAAACCCTTGGCCTCTCATGATCTGAGCTGGAGTGTTTTCTAAGTCATACTCCTGCAAGGAGGTGACCCAGTTGGCTCTTTTCTCTCCTAACTCCTTTTACACTAACAAGTTCCTTACGGAAGGGTAAGGGACAATGACCTTCGTCCTTGACTTCAAAAGATACGACCGGAAATGCTTGACTGCCTTGAAGACAGCGTAGGCTTGCCAATCAACCGCTGGGTAGTTAAGTTCAATACCTTTGAAAGCAGATCTCATAAAGGCGATGGGTAATTCGTTGTTCTTGAAATTATTTTGAGTTAGGACTGTGGCATAGGAACAATCGGAGGCAAAAGTATAGAGTGTAAAGTATTGAGAGAAATCAGGGCTCATGAGAGACAGAGCGTCTATTATGGCCTTATTTATAGCGTTGAAAGCTTGGTTTTCTGTGGGTCCCCAGTGATATTGGGTGTCTTTCTTAATCAGGTTCTGGAGAGGCTTGACCATTTCGGAGAAACTGGGGACGAATATTCTCACGAAATTAATCTGGCCCAGGAAAGATTGCATGGATTTTTTGGAGGTAGGTGGGGGAAGTTTAGCAATGACTCAGGTCCTCTTGGGGTCAATAATCATTCCATCACTAGACACAATGAATCTTAGTAATTTACCCTATTCTACTGCAAAGATGGACTTCTTGGGGTTCAAAGAGATGCTGTATTTATGACATCGTAGCAGAACGGCTCGTAAGTGAGCTAGATGTTCGTCTTTGTTTTTAGAATAAATGGTCACATCATCTAAGTAGACTACTACAGAGTGATTGATCAAGCCTCTAAAATAAATGTCCATTGCTCTCCGAAAGGTAGCACCAACATTAATCAATCCAAAGGGCATTTTGCAAAAAGTATAAGTACCCCACGGGGTACAGAAGGTAGTTTTTAATTGGTCTGATGGAGACATCAAGACTTGGTTGTATCTAGAGAAACCATCTAGTAAGGATAGCCTCTCGGAACTAGATACTTGTTGAAGAATCTGTTCCATGGGAGGGACAGGATAACTATCTTTATCAGAGGCTTTGTTGAGGTTTCGGAAATCGACACAAAGTCGAATTTCTCCATTTTTCGTCCGCACTGGGACGAGGTTGGATACCCATTGAGTGTGTCTAACAGGAAAAATTATTTTAGCACTAAGGAGTTTATTCAATTCTTTTTGTACGGTCGGTTCTAATTTAGGATGCATTTTCTTCAGTTTCTGTTGGAAGGGTAAGGTTTGGGGCTTCATCGGGATGACATGCTGTATAATATTAGGATCGAACGTTTTAAGATCATCGTAAGTCCAAGCAAAGACATCCTTGAATTCTTTAAATAATTTAATAAAATCAGCTTTTTCTTGTCTAGAACATCCCAAGCCTAAGTTGATACACTGAGGGTTTTCACTAGTTCCTAAATTTACTTTTTCATAAGACAATGAGGAACTGTTGGTTTTACAATTTACCGTCTTTTTAAATTTATCTTCAAAATCATAAAACTTTTCTAGTCTAACAACAGACTTGGGTATGGAACTTACCATGTCCGATAGAGCCTCAGAAGATTTCAGATTAGGTATTACCGTAAAGTCATGCAAATTGTCGTCGTGTGTTTGTTCATCTATCACAACACCTTGAAAAGTTTCCTCCATGTGAAGATAGTTAATGATTTGCTGATCATCATCAAACACTCTCTAGTTTGTGATATTGTCAGGAACAGACGGTCGAAACAATAGCTCCACGGAGAATGCGTTTGGAGATAAACCTTCTGCAGGAAGAAGTTTAGAGGCAACATTAGCTAGTAAATCTGCTTCGGCATTGTTTAATCTAGGAATGGAATTTATATTAAAATTAGAAAATTTGTTTATTAAACTCCATACCTCAGACTGGTAAGATTTGAGATGCGGGGAAAGACAATGTACAGAATTTCTTACCTGCCTGACTACTATCTCAGAGTCGCCGAATACAATTAGATTTTGAATGTGCATATCCAAGGCTTTTCTGAGACCTTGTAATAAAGCCTCATATTCTGCAATGTTGTTAGTGCATTCAAATTCTAATCTACAAGCCAATAATGTATTGTTACCTGCCGGATCGATAATGATGCAGCCAGCACCAGCTCCTTCTTTAGACTTGGAACCTTCGAAATATAAAAACCAAATTTGATTTCCATCCAGCTCATGGGACTGTTGGATAGAAGCTATTGGTTGCATAAGTGCTTTGATCTCAGATTGTTGTTCTGGATTTTTGATAGGTGAAGCTTCAGCAATGAAATTTCCAAAGAAGGTGTCCATCCCTTGGACTTCAGGCGAATCAGCTGGAGGTGTATATGGTTCATTGGGGTCATTCAAGTCTGTCACCATGAACTTGAGGTAACACTCACGATTCACCCTGATTTTGTTGGGCTTGTCATTTTCTGGAAGCCATAAGTGAGACCAGTCCGTTGCAAAGTAACCATGTAGCTGCTCCGACCATTCCCTTCTCAAAAATATACCATACACTTCTGGAATGTCCACCACAATTATATCAATAACCTGATGAACCTTTGGATTAGATGATAATCTAATTAATACATTTTTCAGTTTGCCTATAACTTTAACATCTGTTCGATCAAGCTGTATGATTTTCAAAGAAGATGGTTCTACTTCGGCATTAATCTTTTGGCAGACTGACCAAGGCATCACATTTGACAATGCTCCTGAGTCAACCATACAATTATGCACATTTCTRTTGAAGATTTCGAAAGTTAAAAGAAAAGGAGGTACATTCTTGCGAGTACTTAGAGTTGTAGCTTGTGATTTCTTACTCACATTTTCTAATGCTACTTTATCTACATTACTTGTGTTATTTACATTATTAGCATTATCTACATTATTTACATTTGGTACAGGAAGGCTTCCTTTATCTTGAGAATCAGGATTTTTTTTGTGGAAGTCTTCTGCGGAACTTTGCTTTGCACAACCTTACTACCATTTGAATTACCATTTTTTCCATTGTCTAAAATATTTTACAACATCTTCTGTAACAAAAATGGAAATTTCAACAACTCATAAATAGAAATGTTAGCCCATAATTTTTTAAGATCTTCAACAACATCATAATCTAATTTAGGGCTAGCATTACTT
>JZKD02S0689815.1:350384-382273 GCA_000966675.3 Picea glauca
ATTTGTTGATGAGCGAAACTGTCCGTCCGTCAATTGAGAGAGTGGAACCGGTCCGGGGTTGTCTAAATAACCCAAGCCATTTGGAATGAACCACCCTGACGAGTTTAATGGCTCCGTTGGCTGCTCTAAGGTCTCCTAAGAAAACCAAAGAGAAAACTGATCTGAATTGACTAATCTAACTAAACTAATAAACAAATTAAACTATCTAAAAGAAACTAAAAGAAACTAAACTAATTACAACTAAAAAAACAAACTAAACTAACTAACTAATATACTAATCTAATTAAAACAAATTGCTAAATTAAATTAAAACTAAATCAAGCTATTCTAACTATTATATACAATCGACTAACTACAATTATAATGATTCAAATCAGCTATCCTATTATCAGTTATAATATTTCTTATTCACAAATGTACACTATAAACAACCTACAGATTTAATTAAAACCTACAAAACTCATGTATTCGCTGCCTTAAGACAGCTAAGAAATCCTTTTTGATTTTTATATTTTATGAAAAAGAAATAAAAACTACTGAAATTAAACGATCTAATGTATTTACTGAAATTAAACAATCTAATATAAATCTAATTAAACGTATATCTATATTAAACTACTTAATGAAAACAGTAAGCAGAAGACTAATTGACCTGGAAACGCTCCAAGTCTTCCCTGTGTATGATAACTTCTAAGCTGGTCGGAGGAAGGAAACTCGCACTGGTTAGTCGGTAAGCTTCTCGTAAACGATTGGCTATGCTGCTTCTTGAAGTGTTTTACAGGACAAACAAGACATAAAAGAAATCATAACAATATTATGATTATAAATTCCTGCAATAAGGGAAACCTGTTATGAAAGAACTTATATATAACAATTCAATCTATGAAGAAGATAAACATGTCATTCACAAACTGAATTAACAATTGTTATGTCTTTCATCTATTTGGAGGAGACAAGATATGGATAACAGTAATAAAATTATATCATTTGCATTTGATTTAGATAGCTAAAGTAATCATAAACCATAAACAAAGTGATATACAAAACATGAAACAAAATGTTGATATATTGAGAAGCTAAAGCTATGACAAAACATCAATTCTTCTCCAGTCTGTAATAGAACTCCATATCCTTGTTCTCCCACAACCGAGGATGAACATTATTACAAAAATCATAGGTATATATAAGTTTCTCCACAGGGTAAAACATCCCTGTGGATGATTATCAAACAATTTTACATAATCTGGGAGATATCCCAAAATCTCCTAAACTAAGCAAATAAAATGCAAGTGAAATCTTTGAAACATCCCCTAACTGTTCAACAACTCAATTGCAAATTCGAATTTACCTGCAATAGGACACAAATATACAATTAGAAAGATATTTCAGTAACAAAATACTAAAAAAATTGATTCTACAGACTTAGCTACAGAATCATTTGATTCTGTAGCTAGTCTAAAATAGCATATAGAATCAGATAGAAATCAAATGAAATCGTTTTAAAAAAATCCAATTTAATCTTCTTTTAACAAATATTAAAATCGAATTACTAATGGTTCAAGCAAATTTATCATTCAAATCAAATCAAATCGAAAAGGATGCAATCGAAACAGGATAAGAATGCTCTGTTTTTAGTTGCCATAGGATCGGGTCAAATAATAACCACACTGTTTCATACCCAAATGCAATTACAAGTAAATCACATCGTATCCAAGACCGATATAGTTACAATTGAACACAATCAAAATGGATTGGTTACAGCTGTGCATAAAATTCATATTGTTACGATTATTGCCAAATGTTCATAACAGCATTGAACTTCACCATTACAATCGTTAAGCATTTACATAGCAAATCATACAGGATCACATAATGATCGTAACCATCCATAGTAGTGATAACCATAAATTGGGCAATAATCAAATCGAAATGTGACTAAGCTAAAAATAAAAACACATCGTAATCCTGGGCATAATCAATTTCATTCCCACATTAAAATTAAACACTATATGAATCAAACTGATCATACGGCCAAACTATATGAATCGATAGGTTGGATATAACAGTCATGATTCGAATCTACTTGAAATTTAGTCATGCATCCACAGAATGGTATTCGAATTGGTCAAGAAAACAACAGTTAACCATAATTTACCAAACATATCGTATATGACCAAATCGAAATGAAAAATTAACTATGTTTGAAACTGATATACCAGAAACGACCTGTGTTTAGAAAATATTGACAACTTCAACAATCGACAGAGTATTCAGTTCAAACCAAATCAAAACAATCAAATCTATTCTACGATCAATCAAATCAAAACCAAATCCAATCGAAACTTAAAAACAATAACAAAATTAGATTTATCAAAACCGAATTATATACAAAAATGCGTGTTTATGTGACAGAGTAGATACATGATATAAACAGAGTTTATGATTATATAAATAGGTGAAATTCATACCAGTGAGGTTGATCTAGCTATGCCAATTTTGAATTGACGAATGTTGTTGCCGACTCCATGTTCTTAAACAAAATCGAACTAGTTGTTCGTTGTTTCTTATCAGTGGATGGCATTTTATCCTTTTGACCAGAGAGCCTTGCAACTTGATCTTCCAGAGCATGAATTCTGGATTGCAGCATTGGCACATCAATGTAATACCTTTCCAACCATGCGCCACACTGATCACACAGTGGAGCTGCTGGTTGAGATAGAATAGGAGCGGGTTTTGATGAGTCACCAGGGGTTTCACAGGGAATTTTAATGCCGGGATAATTAGGATCATTTTGCAAACAAGGTGGTAATTTCTTCACAAAATCAAATGAGGGTTTGTCACATAGACCTTCAGAATAGGGATACTTGCTTGCGAGGTAATGTTCAATCTCCGAGTCAGAATCTTCACTGACCATGATAGGGTCAGGGCTAACAGGAATTTTGGGTTTACTTCTTTCCATGCGAGAGATTAACCGGGAATTTTTCTTGCCTTTAGCATTTGCATTAGGTTTGGCCTCAGGCCTTTTAGCCACGGGTTTAACATTGTTCACATCTGTGGTGACAGAATTGGGTAGGTCAATAGGTGAATCGAGTAGGGGTTTGGGTAACAGAGCACTATAAGGCACAGGTGGTACTGACTTGCCCTCGGTTACCATAGGTTTATCAACCTGTGGTGGTCTTGAGTCTTCAAATCCATTACGACTGAGAAAATCACTCCAATAGTCACAACGTAACCCTAAATGATATACCACAATCATTTTAATTAACCCAAAGTGAAGCAGGATGCTATCGGCCTGGTTTTGTTTATATCTTTTGGAAATTTTAAGCAAACTCCTATGCAAGTAGTGAGGCATGTTAAGTTCAAAACCCATGAAAACCATAAGGATCCGACGGTGATACATGAAAATGAAACCGTACCTGCCCTCGCAAGTGATGAATTGTTTAGTTATCATCAGCAGGTCATGCCATCGCTGCTTCAGCATGTTTGCAGGCAAACCCTTGTCACAAGAATTGACCTTTCATGACTGGAAGAGCAACGTCCACGGGACATCTTCCAGCTTGCAATTTTTCGACCATTCCTGTTTGACAGTAGGCAGACCGATAGCCAGACTAAGAAACTGCTCATCAATTTCTAACTGCACGTCCCCAACCTTGGTTCGGCAGCCATCGAAAGTTAACGCAAATTGTTGAGCCACACCAGGGTTAAAGCCATCAAACCTTCGGATGAACGGGAGCCATTCGAATTCTTCCAAGTCGCTGTAAGCACCATCGAACATTAACAGTGCCTGGTTACCATTGGGATTAGCCCTTACGACCGGAGCCATGGCGCGAGTATCACAGTAGGGTTCGGATCACACACACAGGAGCATAATCGATATGGCTAACAACTGCAAGCGCTCAAAGAGGATGCAAATCAATATGCGCGTGTGAAGGTGGTGGGTTAGTTCACTGCCATGAAAAACATTAATGGCACAGTACCATCCTTGTTCAATCAATCATAACCAATATTAACATTATTCGGCCAACCCAAGGTTTAAACGGTGGACAATTATATCAATGTTCCCATGTATAGTTTGAAACCACGATCGTTCAATGTAAAATCAAACCCACAAATCAATGTGTCAAGTAATGATTCAAACCATAAAATCAAAATCCAAAAGTTTAATCAATGCACCATTGTAAAACCTCAAACCATTGCCATTCAATATAAAATCAAACTCATATGTTACCCATGCACTTTGTTGCATAATCAAAGTTTATAAAACATGATAAGAGATTTCATAAAATCGATAGGCCAAGAGCTTATAATAGTAAGGATCGAAACATAATCAACCATAACTCTTCTGAAATCAAGTATAACTCATAAATTCACATGCTCAATAACTTATCAATGAAATAATAACCAGGTTGTGCAATCAAAGCGAGAATGTCACAGTTTGAAAAATCTCCTTAGCCACATAATAATAAAACAAAGGTAAGTACCAATCAGAATATCAATGAGAGGCTCACGACGGTTCAACTAACGATGGAGGAGTTTTCACGCTTTCAGTCGTGAAAAATAAATCGAAACCAATTTGCAAACGTCGCATGAAATGAAAATATCGTTAATTTGCAAAATGCGACGACAATCTTGAAGTTCAGAAGATGCAGGTGTAGGCAGCTTAGAGGGCAATTGAAAAAATTGAATTGGCTGCCAACAGGTGCCAATCCACAAGATCACCAGACTTTCTCTGTGTGTGATCTTACTTTTGAGTGGGTGAATTACTAGATCCACAACCATTCACCAGGCCTCCCAAGAACATATGCATTGCGTCATTCAGTGTTTAGAGGCCACCATCTTTGAATGGAGTACGACCATGCTGGTATGCATGAAGAGACAACTTATAGAGTGTCGACTACATACTAACAAGAACTTCAGGTTCCACACCATTTTGTGCTCATTATTCTTTGAGAGGGTGCCCAATCTTAGTCCTAGAGAGATGGTACGGGAGCATGTAGCATCCTTCCCAGTAGTGAGCAGGTGGGAAGCATTGTTGCCTCGATAGGGTGGAGGGAGGACCATAGAGGCCTTCGATGATAATTTTTTTGACTAGTGGGCACGTCAGATCCCAGTGATTTAGGATTACCTGTATGCAAGGATCAACTTCACTAGAGACCTGGACATGCCTATGCCTCCAAATAAGGAGTGAGGCAAGATAGGTAAGATATTTTTAAATTTTATTTAATTTTTAATTTTTTCATATATATCCTTTTTATGTGTGTATAGAGTACTGACTTGTGTATCTGCTATTTACATATGTGGGGCCTGTACGACCAATGGAATTCGCTAGGACTCAATGACGTCTACAAGATACCAGATATAAATAATATGTAGAACAGAAATAAAATGCTATAAATGGTAGAATAACAGTAATATATCCAGCATAATCTCCACAATAACACATAAATGATATAACAACAACAATAGAAATAACACTTTGATTCATAAAGCAATGTTCACAGGCCTCTTCGAGGGAGCAACCTCCAATAGAGCAGTGCTCTGTTACAATCATCTATAATCTAGGGTTTTCATACCCTCGACCCTTATTTATACTAAATATGTCTATCAAGAGAAGCATCTAGAGGAGGATCCTTCTAGAAGCATAAGCTTCTATTAGATCTTCTTACATCTGCCTTATTCTATTTTATTGAAAGGCCTTATTAATATTGACCTTTATTACATCTGAATATATTGATCTACCTATGTGCGGGTTAGGAACCTAACATGTCTTCCCTCTTAAAAACAACGTTGTCCTCAAGGCTTGAGATGTGGAAACTGCTACAGAATGGTAGTTGGTTCCCAAGTGGCATCTGTTGGGGTTGTATATTTCCACTGGACTAGCACTTCCTTGATGGTTCTCTAAGGCAGGCAATGCTCACGCTGGTCCAAAATTGCTTCTGTTTGTAGCCAAATGGATCCTTCTTCAGCTAACTCGGGAAGGTTGGTTTGAATTTGGCACCTAGTTCCAATCACCTTGTTTAAGCATCAAACATGAAAAACTAGATGTAGCTTCGATTGACTAGGCAGAGCTAACTGATATGTGACTTGTCCCACATGATTAAGAACTATATAAGGGCCATAAAATTTGGGCACTAGCTTCTGACAATGCTTGGCCTTGAGAGAAGTTTGCTTGTATGGTTGTAGTCATAGAAACACCTAATCCCCTTCTGCAAATTGACGTTCAGAGAGACCTTGATATGATTTTTGCTTCATGTGATTTTGTGCCATTACCAAGTTCTCTTTAAGGGTACAAAGAATATCCTCTCGAACTATAAGTGTTTGGTCAACCACCTAGACCTTCGATGTACCCAGTAAGTATGAGAGAACTGAAGGTGGCTTCTGTCCATATATCACTTCAAAAGGAGTCATGCGAGTAGTTGTATGGTAGGAAGTGTTGTACCACCATTCAGCTAGGGGTATCCATTGAGCCCACTGATTTTGTTTTTCATAGGAAAAACACCTCATATATGTTTCCAAACACTTGTTGAAAACTTTCGTTTGACCATCAGTCTAGGGATGATAAGCTGTGATGAGATGCAATTGGGTGCCCTGTAGCTTAAATAGTTCTTGCCAAAAATTGCTTGTGAAAGTTGGTTCATGATTAGAAACAATAGAGTGTGGTATGCCATGAAGCTTGAAGACCTGGTCCATGAAAATTTGAGCCACCATGGATGTAGTAAATGGGTGTTGAAGAGTGCATAAATGAGAATAATTGGAAAGGAAATCCACAACCACCATTATGACTAATTTATTCCCTGATTTGGGTAAGATGATAATAAAGTCCATAGAGATATCCTTCCAAATAGAAGGTGGAATCGAAAGAGGTTGCAGTGTGTCCGGAGATTTGACTGTTTCTCCCTTGTTGCATTGACACACCTCACATTCAGCAAAAAAATTATGGATGTCCTGTTTCATACCATCCCAGCAAAAAGAACGTTTGACCCTGTCATATATTTTGGTGAACCCTAAGTGCCCCGCTGTGGGTGTAGCATGAAGCTCAGAAAGTACTGTGGATTTAAGATTTGATTTTTTACTTAAATGCAAGTGGCCTTTGTATCGAAGCTCATCTTGGAGGCAAGAGTACCTTGGGTGAGCCGGAGCCTTATTCTGCAATTGCTAGATTAGATGCAAACTTTTGGGATCTTGAAGCCATTCCTGGCGCACAACTTGGAGCCAATTAGGTACAATGAAGGAAAGGGAAAAAATGGATCCTTCTTCTTCATATTTTCGAGACAGTGCATCCACCACTACATTGTCTTTTCCCTTCTTGTAAATGATCTCATAATCATAACCAAAGAGCTTAGTCACCCATTTTTGTTGCTCCTGAGAGGAAATGCATTGTTCTAGAAAGTACTTGAGGCTTTGATGGTCGGTATTAATTTGGAAGCATTGCCCCAAGAGATAAGGGTGCCACAAATCAACGACATGCATAATAGCTAACATTTCCTTTTCATAAATTGGTTTTCCCAGATTCCTTTCGGAAAGTTTCTTGTTGGTGAAGGCCAAAGGTCAACCCTCTTGCATAAGGACAATGCCGATTCCTTTCCCTGAGGCATCACATTCCAACACAAAGGTCTTTGTGAAATCAGGAAGGGCCATAACTAGATTGGTGCACATGGTCATCTTCAAGGTTTGAAAAACTTGAGCAGCGGATGGAGTCCAAGTGAAAGAGTTCTTTTTTAGGAGAGCAGTGAGAGGTGCTGCAATCTTTCTGTAGTTCTTAATAAACTTGCGATAATACCTTGTTAAGCCCAGAAATCCATGCAAGATTTTGAGATTCTTTGGGTGCGGCCAGTCTTGCATAGCTTCAATCTTTTTTGGATCCACCCTGACGCCATCCTTGCCAACCAGATGACCCAAGTATTCTACTTCTAAGGCACCAAAAGAAGATTTAGATGGTTTCAGGAAAAGTTGGTGCTGGGAGAGGAGATGGAGAACTTGATCCACATCAGTAAGACGGTATGTCTAGGTTTTGCTATAGATGAGGATATCATCAAAGAAAACTAAGACAAAATGATGGAGAAAGGGATAGAAGACATGATTCATGAGGCTTTGGAAGGCGGAGGGGGCATTACACAAGCCAAAGGACATGAACAAAAACTCATAGTGGCCCTCATGAGTGTGAAAGGCCATCTTGGGAATTTCTACCTCTTTCATACATATCTGGTGATAGGGAATGGAATGATCATGAACACCTCAGGAAGGAGGGAGTCCTTGGGGAGTGGAAAATACCATTTGATGTTTAGAAAGGAGAGCTTGGAGGTCATGCGGCACCAAGGGTGTATCTGTTTCTTGGATGGCATGGAGTTGGGCAATGACACCAGAATGACCTTTTTTGAGCATATTTTCCATACGATGGGAACTAATGACCTCAGGTGAACCAACAGTGATGCCTTGGAATTTATATTGGTGGCCTTTTTGGTCGAATTGCATGGTTAAAGCCTTAAAATCCATGAGAATGGGACCCAAAGTTCTTAGCCAGTCGACACCCAACATAATGTCACAACCACCCATGTCAATAGCAAACATATGGGATTTTAGGTGGTAGTCACCAATTTGGAGACGCACATTTTCACAGCGCCCTCCACATTTCATGGAACCACCATTGGCAATCATGATTTGGAAATTGTTTACAGCATGGATGTAGCAATGAGTTTCTTGAGCAATGTGGCAATGAATAAAATTATGGGTGCTTCCACTATCAACCAGAATGATGACCTTTCGTTGCTTGATGTAACCGATTAACTTGAGGGTTTGGGGAGTGAAAAATCTGGTGAGAGCATTGAGGGAAATGATGGGTTCTACTTCGGGAGGGTCTGAGGGAGGGGTTATGTCAGTGATTTCAGGTGACTCAGACACAAGGGGAGTTTCAACATCCTCTTCCAAAATATCCTCGGAGATGGCCATAAAAATCTTTTGTTCTTTACACTTGTGGCCTGGGAAATATTTGTCATCACAATTATAACAAAGGCCTTTGAGTTGGCGTTCAGCCATTTAAGCCCTGGTCAATTTTTGGATCTTTAATGGGGCGGAGGGAGTAGTGGGAGTGACGAGTTTAGGGTGAGGGATAAAGGAGGGTTTTCGGTTTTGAGATGATACAACCTGTTGTGCTTCTTTAGATATTTTAGTAGCCTCCATCCCAGTCAAGGGTCGAGCCATGAGGACATGGGCCCGAATCTCCTCCTTGAGGCCACTGATAAAACACTCTCAAAACAAAGCATCAGTCATGCCCTCTATTTGAAAATCCAGGCACTCAAAGGAAACTATGAAGTCTTCTACTGTTACATATGGTTTCAAATTTTTCAAATAGCCCAAATGGTTGGTGTCTATTTCAAAGTGTTCATAAAGCTCAGTCACAAATTGGGTCCAAGCAATATACCCTTGACGAGAAGTTTTTCTCCATTGCCACCATTGCCAACATTCTTGATCTAGATGGAGAACACCATATCGGAGTTTGGCAAAGTCACCTGTGATGCCGTATAAAGAGAAATATTGTTCCATTTGGGTTACCCAACGAGTGGGGTCTGAGCCATCAAATTTGGTCACATCCACCTGTGGAAGGCATATGTCACGTTGAAAGTGTTGGTGCTGAAAGGTATGGGAATGGGAGGAATGCTCGCCTTCGTTCTTTGGAGGTGCTTCAGAGAAATCGTCATTTTTAGGGATCTTCAGTTTGGTGCAGAGGGATGCAAAGACAGATTCAAGTTGGGTGGTCAGTTCTTGTTTGACTTCCTCCATTGAGGACTGCATGGTTGTATTTATGGTTTCATTGATGGATGAATCGATGGAGGCAATAGTATCATTGATTTGTTTCGTTTCCTTTTGGGTCTCGAGGAAACCAGATTGCAAGGTGTTGAAGCGAGTTTCTAGATCTTGGCTATGAGTATGGGCCATGAGGATGGGTGAACTGAAAAGGGGCGGGCTGGGTCAAAAATTTTGCCGAAAAATGATATGGATGAATGTGATAAGGGCAGAGAGATGAATCCAATGGAATAGGTCTCAAATAATGGTGAAATTTTTTCCAGAATACTATAGTGATGAAATCGCCAAATGCTTAACCAGAAAGAAATGTTTATTTACCTGGCAACCTGAACATAGTTGCGCGTCAATAGATCTAGTCTCTTTTAATTTGTTTATGTTTCTTTCCCCCAAGGGTTAGGTATTCAAGGGTTCTACAGACAAGGGTTTTCCCTGTGCTATAGCTCTCTGATATACGTGCGGAGTCCAATAGTAGTACTCGGCCCAATTTCTCAAGGCACTAACTAAGGAGGATAGACTGTACCCTTAGCCGTACTACCTGACTACCCAGGTACTAGAGAGTATCTTCCCGAGTGTTGTTCTCAGTGACACTATAGAAGTCTGACAGCCGATAGGTTTATCTAAAGAGGGCTTCAGGAAATCTAGGTCGATCTGTACATAGGTGTTGTCTGATGTGCTACCACTTGAAGGGGTACCAACAGGGGTTACAAGGGTGGCCAACAGATGTGCGCTTAAGAACCACTTGTATTTTTTGCATGTATGAATCCCTCAAACATAGGTTTATGTGTGTAACGACATATATATGTGGCTTAAAGATGCTGGAATATGTCTCTACCCTGAAAAAAAACAAAAAAAAACCATAATTTCGCCAAGGAAAGTGCTCTGATACCACTTGCAAGATACCAGATATAAATAATATGCAGAACAGAAATAAAATGCTAGAAATGGCAGAATAACAATATTATATCCAGCATAATCTCCACAATAACACAGAAACGATATAAGAACAACAACAAAAATAGAACTTTGATTCAGAAAGCAATGTTCACAGGCCTCTTTGAGGGGGCAACCTCCAATCGCGCAACACTCTGTTACAATAATCTCCAAGCTAAGGTTTTCATACCCTCAACCCTTATTTATACTAAATATGTCTATCAAGAGAAGAATCTATAGGAATATCCTTCTAGAAGTGAAAGCTTCTATTAGGTCTTCTTACATCCGCATTATTCTATTTTATTGAAAGGCCTTATTAATATTGACCTTTACTACATATGAATATATTGATCTACCTATGTGCGGGTTAGGACCCTAACAATATCCTCAACCTGAGGTAGGACCAACATCTGTAGGGGGAGCCCCAACTAGAGAGGTTGACAGAGTTTTGCGATGAGTGGAGCGCAACCTCACTGTGCTCACTCGTGCTGTACCTATGGCCGATATCAAGGGTCTCCCCCCTTCTATGCAGCGTCATGTAGTAGGATTGCCTCGGACTTGGGTCCAATTATTCAGATATTTGGCAAATGCCATTGTACACTATAGCAGGGACAATATGCCTCATACTTATATCAAATTAGACTGTTGATGTGCCGAGGGAACTTTTTGTACCACAAGTATTTTTTGAGGGCATAAGCCCAATGATATATACTGAACACTTTTGAGGCTTTCATGCCCGCCTATGTAGTCATGACACTATTTTTGGACATATATATATTTATATATTTTCTATCTTATGGATGACATTTTTATAAATGTATTTACATGTGTATGTGTGTGATTTTCTTTATGTGTGTGCAACATGCCAATATAAAATTTGATAAGGTAGAGTATCTGTTAAATGATTAAATCTCCTAGGAACATGGATATACGTAATGTAATCGAAAGATCATTCTAAGAGACATATCATAAGGAATCATCGGTACAGAGTAGGATCATAAATGCGGTAGACCCCATTTAACTGGGACACAACCAGCTGAGCATCTAGGTAGACCTGAAGGTGAGAAATGCCATGTGACAAAGCGCCATGAAGAAATTCTATCACTGCACTATATGTTGGCATATTTATTATGGGCAGACAGAAGACAGAGTATTTGTTTTTCATTGATGGAAAGCTTATCCCAACAATGATGAACAAGAGAAAGTGGCAAGACAAGCAGTGCAACGATGATTACATGGAAGAAAATCCCGAAATGCGAAAGATTAGAGCTTGTCAAAGACTCCATTTCAGAGTTTTGCAGATCAGGAAATCGGAGTTTCGGATACCGAGAGTTGGAAGTGTAGAAACACTTCACCACAGGAGTCCCGAAGTCATGAAATGTGAAACGCCAAAATCCTGAACAGGCACACTCCATTTTGGAGTTTCACAGACCGGGAAATCGGAGTTTCGGATACCAGGAATTTGAGGTGTAGAAACACTTCACCAAAGGAGTCCCAAAGTCGCAAAATGAAAAACACTGAAATTCAAAAATAGGCACACTCCATTTCAGAGTTTCGCAGACTGGGAAATCAGAGTTTCGGATACTGGGAGTTGGAAGTGTAGAAACACTTCACCACAGGAGTCCCGAAGTCACGAAATGTGAAATGCAGAAATCCTGAATCAGGCACAACGAAGACTCGTGAGTTCACAAAATAATCCTAGCTGTTGGATAAAAGATTAATCTAGACCATTGATCAAACACAATGAAGGCCCATGAAGTTTCGAAATCATGATAAGACTTGGACCGTTGGGTCCATAGGACATGTGGTGAAAGATCATCATTTCACTAAATGGAAAGTCAAAGGAACGGGGTTCCCTAACCTCTCGAACTCGCGACATACAAAATCACAAAATGCCGAAATATGAAATTGCAAAAGGCGCTAACAACTAAAATCCAGTTCGGAGATCACGACTTGGAGAGTCGAGATGCCTTGCATCAGGAATTCATGACATGCGAAATCGCGAAATGCCAAAATGAAAAATGATGAAATGATCGAAGCTAATCCAGCTAAGCTATTTTTTCGGAGTTTCGGGGATCGTGACATAGAGTGTCAATATATCTCATCACAAGAATTGCCAAAATGCCAAAATGTGAAAGGAATTTTGATTAGGCCCGTGGTCACCGCCAGTGAGCATATGGAGTAAGCGCGAGACCCATTATTTTATCCAATGGTGCAGGTGAATTTGAATATGATCGAAGGGCTATTGTTTCACCTCACAGTAAATTGATCAGTTACGATTCAGTTAGGAAAACTATTTTATGATTCTTGATCGGTTGGTGATTCAGTTATTGAGGGTGTGTGAATAAAATAAGATATGAGATGAATGTGCAAGTTTGGTTGTTTTGATTGAAATGGGTTGAACTGTAGAAAGGAAAAACTATAGTATGTGCAGTGTGAAGAAAGCTCAGAGATAAGGAACAGAAGATGAACAGAAGAGAAAAGGTGAAGAGAGTAGAATGTGCACATATCAAAGAGCATGAGAAGGATAGAGAAAGAATAGATAGACAGAGACAACAAGTCAAGCCAAATATGAATAGAGCAGAAGAATAGTGTAGCAAAGAAGAATTGCATAACACTGAAGAAGTGGTAAGAATTGATTTATCTGTGTTGTTGGTTATTCATTCATTTATTTGTAATCAGGGAGGTAGGGTGGTGCTAAGGAGGATTGTTTTCCTCAGAGGTTCAAGTGGGTGCTTGAACACAAGGATTTGTAGCTTCCATCTGGCTGCAGCCAGAGAAACCAGGGTGGTAGGGTGGTGCAAGGGAGAACAATTGTTCTCTGTTATGTAGGTTGGTGCATGTGTGACTGGAAGTTGGTGCTTCCATCCAGTTGGTGCTGAAACACTCAGGGAGTTGGTTCTTCCTTCTAGTGGGTGCTAGAGAAACTAGAGATTTGGTGCTCTCAAACAAGTTGGAGATTGTAAAACAAAGGTAGTAGCTTCACATTGACTTGGTGCTCAATTATACATGATGTACAGAACTTAAAAGACTGCCTATCATTTCGAAGAAGAAGAGGTTTTCTCCCTTTATGGGTTTCCTCGTGAAAATCCATCTCTGTGTATATCTTATGTGTGAATGATTCTCATTATTTATGTTCATATATTTTATAATATTGATGGTCACTTGGAGAAAGATTAAAAATGGCTTAATTGGTTTAAAATAGTTTAAGAAAAGTAACAATTGATTCACCTCCCCCTCTCAATTGTCTTAGTAATTTCAACAATTGGTATTAGAGTGGGTTCCTTTTATTTAAAGGTAGATCTGTAAGCCTAAACATGACAAGTCATGAAGGGACTTTATCTAGTAAGCCTCCTCTGTTTGATGGAACAAATTTTTCCTTTTGGAAGGGTAGAATGAGAACATACCTAATGGCCTTAGGTGCTGATGTTTGGGATGTAGTAGAGACTAGATACATAAAGCCTATTGTGCTAGCTTCCAAGGATGATAAGTTATAATTTATCTTTAATGTTAAGTGAATGAATGCTATCTTGAATGGACTTGTAGAAGTCGAGTTTGTAAAGGTGATGCATCTTCAAACTGCCAAAGAAATGTGGGATAAACTTATTAGCAGCTATGAAGGAAATGAGAAAGTAAAAGATGCCAAACTTCAAACATTTAGGTTGAATTTTGAACAACTAAAGATGAATGAAGATGAAACAGTTAGCACGTATTTTTTAAGAGTTGAAGAACTTGTGAATGCCATGAAGGGTCTTGGTGAGAAGTTTGAAGAATCACTCTTAGTTCATAAGACTTTAAGATCTCTGCTTAATAAATTTAATCCAAAAGTCTCTGCAATAGAAGAACTAAATGATCTTAAACTCTGTCCATTGATCAACTTCTAGGAACTTTAACTGCATATGAAATGAGAATTAGCAAATATAAATCCATTACTAGAGAAGCGTCGTTTAAAGAAGACAAGAATATTGATTTAGATTTAGATGATATTGAGGCAAAATTTGTGAGAAGATTAAAGAAAGGATCAGGAAAATATCAAGACAAGCTTCCCTTCAAATTTTTTAATTGTGGTAAGATAGGTCATTTTTCATCTAAGTGTCCCCATCAGAAAAAGGACCAGAAATCTGATGATGAAAAGAAGTACAAATTAAAGAAATATAGTAAGAAGAAAAGTTTGTGTGCAAATAATGACAATTCCTCAGAAGACACCGATAGTGACTCTTCCTGTAAAGATAAGGTAAATGACTTCATTCTTATTGCCAAAGAGGATTATGATAATAAAATCCCAGGAAGTGATGATAATGATGAATAATTTGTGGTTGATATGGAAGGAGAACTGATCAATGCACTGGAAGAGATTGACAGACTCAAAATTAAGAACAGAAAGCAAAAACAATTGCTGATACAATTCGAAAAAGACAGTAAACACCCCGATGAATACTTTGCACTTCTGAAAGTGGAATTAGAAGAGGTAAAGAAAATAGAAGACATACTGAAACAATAGTTGTCAAAGAAGAAAGTGAGGTGTGAAGCCTTAGAATAACAGATAGTAAAAACTAGAAAAGAAATGGAGAAGTTTAAGGGATTGTATCACCAAAATCTGCCAAGTATTAAAGCCTCAGAAGGATTAACCTCCATTCTAAATCAACAAAGAAACCCAAAGTTGAAAGATGGATTGGGTATGAAGAAGGATCAAGTAGTGATCATCCAAGTAATACAGAACCTATCAAGTTTTCCAAATCCTCAAACATTGACAATAGTCACTCTGCAGAAACAAAGAAAGAAAATCAGCCACCAAGAAGGAATGAAAGAAAAAGTAGCAGAACTGAATCTGTAGATTAAAGAGATTATTGGCATGAAAGAAGTCAACCTCGTCAAATAAGAAAGAATTTTTCAAGGTACAAAGGTTTTTTCTATGGTTATTGTTTTTTCTGCTCTAATTTTGGTCACAAAGCTATAAATTGTTCTTTAAGATTTAGATATGAGCAATCAAGTTTTTCAAGGAATAATTATATGCCACTACAAAGATTGAGACAGCCAAGCAACAAACAATCATAGACTATAAATCATGTGATGAATGGGAGAAGGACACAGGTGAAACACAACAACAATTATGAGCATAATAATCATTATGATCTATTATTCAATGAACCAGAATGTTACAACTTCCATAATTATGGACATAAAGCTGCAGACTGTCGCTTAAGGAATTACAAGCAAGATTTGATCCCCACTGCTGAAAATGTCAAGGTTTGGAAGAAGAAAGTAGATGACAAGTGTGGACTAGTGGTATCAGCCCAAAGACAAAAGAGTCCCTGGTATATTAATAGTGGATGTTCCAAACATATGACTGGAGATAAAAGTAAGTTTCTAACTCTAAGTGAAAGCAAATCACGGAATGTAACTTTTGGAAATGATGCACCAGGAAAAATAAAAGGTAAAGGAATGGAAAGTTTGAGTAATGGAAAAGGGAAATCTCAAGATGTGTTGTTTGTAGAAGGTCTGAAACATAATCTTCTTAGTGTCATTCAAGTTTGTGACCGAGGATGTGAAGTTGTTTTTACCTCTAAAGACTATAGAATAAAATCTGTGAATTCAAGACAACTAGTTGCAAAAGGGATAAGAACAGAAAACAATGTCTATGTGTTAAAAGAAGAAAAAGAAGAATGCCATTTAAGCAAGTATGATGAAAGTTGGCTATGGCATAGGAGACTTGGACACCTAAATTTTGATCATAGAGTTAAGCTCAGAAACAATGGGGTAGTAAAAGATCTTCCAAAGATATCAAAGCCATACGACTCTATTTGTAAACCTTGGCAGATAGGAAAGCTTACTCGCACTCAGTTCAAATCTAAAAACTTTCCTTCAACAGAAAAACCTCTCTAGTTAGTACATATGGATTTATGTGGACCATCAAGAAAAGAAGGTACAGGAAAAGAAAATTATTTTATGTTGATTATTGATGATTATTCTAGACTAACATGGGTTTCCTTTTTGAAAGAAAAATCTGAAGCATTTGAAAAATTCAAAGTGTTTAAGGCTCTTAATGAAAATCAAACAGGAAAAAGATTAAAGGCAATAAGATCTGATAGAGGAGGAGAGTTTAGTTCATGGAAATTCAAAGAGTTCTGTGATAAACATGGGATCAAAAGAGAGTACATAATTCCAAGGACTCCACAGCGAAATGGAGTTGTTGAGAGATAGAATAGATCAGTACAACAAATGACAAGATCAATGATGAATGAAAGGAACATATCTCAGACATATTGGGTGGAAGCAATTCATACAACTGTTCATATCCTTAACAAATCTCATCTTAGGCCACACAGTGACAAGACTCCTTATGAACTATGGTTTGGAAGGCCTACTTCAATCAAGCATTTTAAAGTCTTTGGGAGTAAATGTTATATCAAGAACAATGATGAAAATATTGGCAAATATGATGATAGGGATGATGAAGGTATCTTCTTGGGTTATGCTATAAACAATAAAGGATACAGATGCTACAATAAGAGACTTCATAAACTAGTTGATTGTTTAGACATAAAAGTTGATGAAGAAATCCCAGTCAGAAATGTAAGCAATGTTGAACCAAGCACAAAATATATAGTTGAAGATGAAGATGAACAGGTCCAAGGATCAAAAAGGGAAGAATATGAATCAGATGAAGATACAAATACTCAAGCTAACACAAATCAGTAGAAAGAAGAAAAATCACCTCTCAGAATTGTTAGAAAGAATCATCCTGAAAATCATATAATTGGAGATATAAATAAAGGAGTTTAGACAAGAAGGAAATTGATTAAAGACTCAAAACAATCTCATGTTGCTTTTTTATCTATGATTGAACCTAAAAATTTTGATGAATCCAACCAGCATGATGATTGGGTTAGAGCAATGAATGAAGAGCTTGATCAGATTGAGAAGAACAATACTTGGGTGCTTGTCCCTAGACCTGAAGATAAGAATGTAATAGGTTCCAAATGGGTGTTCAAGAATATAATGAATGAAAAAGGACAAGTTGTTAGAAGTAAAGCCAGATTGGTCTATAAAGGGTATGCACAAGTTGAAGGTCAGGACTTTGATGAAACTTTTTCACCAGTGGATAGATTGGAAGCCATCAGAATGTTTCTTGCTTATTCATGTCGTAAGAACTTTAAAGTTTATCATATGGATGTTAAGTCAACATTTCTTAATGGAGATCTAGAGGAAGAAGTATATATGGAGCAACCTGAAGGATTCTCATTGACAGATAATCCTAATTATGTTTGCAAGCTGAAGAAGGCCTTATATAGACTGAAACAAGCACCATGAGCTTGGTATTATAGACTGGACAAATTTTTACAAGACAAAGGGTTCAAGAAAGGTACTGTTGACAACAATCTTTACATTAAGTCTGAAGGTGATAATTTACTAATTGTTTTGGTTCATGTAGATGATATTATTTTTGGTTGTACTAATGAATCATCTCTCCAGTGGTTTGCTAACTCTATGCAAACAAAATTTGAGATGTCCATGATAGGAGAATTGTCATATTTTCTTGGTTTACAAGTAAATCAGAGTTCTACAGGAATATTTATCTCTCAAGACAAATATTTGAAAGAGATGTTGAAGAAATTTTAGATGGAGGATTCCTCTCCTATTAGCACACCTATGGTGGTTGGTTGCAAGCTCAGTAAAGATGATATTTCACCAGATGTTGATCAAAGGACATATCGCTCTATGATAGGTAGTCTTCTATACATCACAACATCCTGTCTTGATATAATGCAAGTTGTTGGAATGGTAGGTCGTTATCATTCTTCTCCTAAACAAAGTCATTTGGTAGATGTCACAAGGATATTCAAATACTTGAAGGGAACAATGACTTGTGGTCTGTGGTATCCCATAAATCATAATTTTCAGAGATTAGGAAAACTTTGTTGATGAGAGAAAAAGCACTAGTGGAGGAGCATTCTTTAGGGGTGACTCATTAGTAGCATGGCTTAGTAAAAAGAAAGGATCCATTTCATTATCAACTATAGAGGCAGAATACATTGCTGCTGCTACTTGTTGCACACAAATTTTGTGGATGATACAAACTCTTGTAGATTTGAAGGTAACTTACACTGATCCCATTCCAATTCACTGTGATAACACCAGTGCCATTAGTGTCTCTAAGAATCGTGTTCTTCATTCCAAGACTAAGCATATCCCAATAAAGTACCATTTTCTCAGAGAACAAGTTACAAACATAATTGTTCAGCTAAATTATATTCCTTCCACAGAACAAATTGTTGATATCTTTACTAAAGCATTAGCAGTGACCCCTTTTGGATATCTTCGTCAAAAGTTGGGGGTTATAACTTCTTGTGTCTAATATGTTCACCTGGTCAGGGGGAGTAATTATTGAATATCTGGTGTATTTCTAAGCTGCTCATAGTTGACAGGGGGATTATGTACTGCAATAGCTCAGGGGGAGCGTGTTTCTTCTTTGACATTGATGTCAAAGGGGGAGAAAGTGTAGTAATTTCAATTTCAAGGATGATATAGTGGTATAGTTGGATGTTCTTCAGTAATTTCAAGGATGCTACAGTGGTATAGTTGGATGTTCTTCAATAATTTCAAGGGGTTGCCATCAATGCCAAAGGGGGAGATTATTGGCATATTTATTATGGGCAAACAAAGGGCAAAGTATTTGTTTGTCATTGATGGAAATCTTAGCCCAACGATGATGAACAAGAGAAAGTGGCAAGACCAATAGTGCAACGATGATTGCATGGCAGAAAATCCCAAAATGTGATGGCAGAAAATCCCGAAATGCAAAAGATCAGAGTTTGTCAAAGACTCCATTTTGAAGTTTCGCAGACCGGAAAATTGGAGTTTCAGATACTGGGAGTTGGAAGTGTAGAAACACTTCACCATAGGAGTCCCGAAGTCACAAAATGCAAAATGTTGAAATCCCAAAATAGGCACACTCCATTTCATAGTTTCACAGACCGAGAAATCAGAGTTTTAGATATCGGGAGTTGGAAGTGTAGAAACACTTCACCACAGGAGTCCCGAAGTCGCGAAATGCAAAACACTGAAATCTCGAAATAGGCACACTCCATTTTGGAGTTTCGCAAACTGGGAAATCAGAGTTTTAGATACTGGGAGTTGGAAGTGTAGAAACACTTTACCACAGGAGTCCCAAAGTCGTGAAATGTGAAATGTAGAAATCCTGAAGCACGCACAACAAAGACTTGTGAATTTGCAAAATAATCCTAGCCGTCGGATCGAAGATTGATCTAGACCATTGATCAGACACAACAAAGGCCCATGAAGTTTCAAAATCATGATAAGATCTGGACCATTGGGGGCATAGGACACGTGGCTAAATATCGTCATTTCGCTGACTGGAAAGTCAAAGGAACGGGGTTCCCTAACCTCTCGAACTCGCAACATGCAAAATTGTGAAATGTTGAAATGAAAAATTGCGAAAGGCACTAACAACTAAACTCCATTTTGGAGATTGCGACTTGGAGAGTCGAGATGCCTTTCATCAGGAATTCGTGACATGCAAAATCGCAAAATTCCAAAATGAGAAATGCCGAAATGATCGAAGCTAGTCCAGCTAAGCTTTTTTTTTGGAGTTTCGGGGATCGCGACATGGAGTGTCAAGATATCTCATCACAAAAATTGTTGAAATGTCGAAATGCGAAAGGCATTTTGATTAGGCACATGGTCACCACCAATGGGAAAATGTATTAAGCATGAGACCCATCATTTTATCCAATGGTGCAGGTGAATTTGAATATGATCGGAGGGCTACTGTTTCACCTCACAGTAAATTGATCAGTTATGATTCAGTTAGAAAAACTATTTTATGATTCTTGATCGGTTGGCGATTCAGTTGTTGAGGGTGTGTGAATAAAAGAAGATATGAGATGACTATGCAAGGTTGGTTGTTCTGATTGAAATGAGTTGAACTATAGAAAGGAAAAACTACAGTATGCGCAGTATGAAGAAATCTCAGAGATAAGGAACAGAAGATGAACAGAAGAGAAAAGGTGAAGAGAGCAGAATGTGCACATATCAAAGAGCATGAGAAGGACAGAGAAAGAATAGATAGATAGAGACAACAAGTAAATTCAAATATGAACAGAGCAGAAGAATAGTGTAGCAGAGAAGAATTGAAGAATAGTGAAGAAGTGGTAAGAATTGATTTATCTGTGTTGTTGGTTATTCATTCATTTATTTGTAATCAGGAAGGTAGGGTGGTGCTAGGGAGGATTGTTGTCCTTAGAGGTTCAAGTGGGTGCTTGAAAACAGGGAGTTTTAGCTTCCATCTTGTTTTCGCCAAAGAAACCAGGGTGGCAGGGTGGTGCAAGGGAGAATAGTTGTTCTCTGTTATATAGGTTGGTGCCTGTGTGACTGGAAGTTGGTGCTTCCATCCAGTTGGTGTTGGAACACTCAGGGAGTTGGTGCTTCCTTCTAGTGGGTTCTAGAGAGTTGGTGCTCTCAAACAAGTTGGAGCTTGTAAAACAGAGGTAGTATCTTCACATTGAGTTGGTGCTCAATTATAGATGATGTACAGAACTTAAAAGACTTCCTATCATTTCGAAGAAGAAGATGCTTTCTCCCTTTATGGGTTTCCTCATGAAAATTTGTCTCTGTGTATATCTTATGCGTGAATGATGCTCATTATTTATGTTGTTCATATATTGTATAATATTGATGGTCACTTGGAGAAATATTAAAAGTGGCTTAATTGGTTTAAAATTGTTTAAGCACAGTAACAAGTGATTCACCCCCCCTCTCAATTGTCTTTGTAATTTCAACACTATATTCGACAATATTATTTGTAGTGTCTCCTAGAAAAATACCTCTGGAAGATAACAACTGGCCTCCAGGTGAGAAAATCACCTAAGATGTGGAAGAAAGCCTCCAAGTGTGTCGGCTAGTGTCGTCCATGAACCCAAAATAAACCTTTGATTCACTTGACATCTTCCATAGTGAAAAAGAAGACATAAATAACTACACATCCATAAAACAAAAAGCAAAATATGTATAAGAGCTATACATATATACAAGAAGTCACCCAGGTGACCAACCTAAGATTAGTACTTCTTAAGGTAGAGCCCATTTATAGGCTCCTCTAAGGAATTTCCATGAAAATCAACCAAACAGTAAGCGCCCTTCTCCAAGACCTATTTCACAATGAATGGTATGAACCACATGGGTTTGAACTTGCATGCCCCCAGGGGATCTTTGTCTTGATCATAGACCATGACAAGATCACTTTCGGAGAAAATCCGAGGACAAACGGACCGATCGTACTGACACTTGACTCATTTCTTATGAGCCTCATTGGCTAAGGTTTCATCACAACATCGCTCATCGAGCTACTCGAGATATAGTAGGTGTTCCTCAAGAGGTGAAGTGTCCGACAATAATTCCACTTCCAACCTTAAAGAAGGAGTTTGACACTCAATAGGTAAGACTTCTTCCAGCCCGTATACGAGTTGAAAAGGTGAAAAACCGGTGGCAGTCTTCACAGATGTTCGATAGACCCAAAATGTTGAATATAACATCAAATGCCAATTTGACTTGGCAGAATTGATCGTCTGCTGAAGAATAGCTTTGAGAGACTTATTCACAGCTTCAACCTGACCATTCTCTTGTGGGTAATAAGGTGACAACTGTTGAATGTTCTTGTTTGAACCTAAGATTTGACGTTAACTCAGTCATCATTTTTTTTTGGAGGTGACTTCCATGGTAAGTGACAATATCCTTCGGGATACCGAACCTTGCTACTATCTGATTAAAGATGAAAAGAGTCACAGTTTCTCCATAATTGCTAAACGTTGGCATAGCTTTGACCCACTTTGTGAAGTAGTCTACTACTATGATGATGTAATGATGCCCCAGAGATGAAGTCAAGTGACATGTAGTAAAGTAAATCCCCCACTTGGTGAAAGCACCAACATAAATGACTGGAAACATAGGAGAAGGATGCACCCACATCTTCCAACAAAATATCTGGCACGGGTGGCACTTCTTGACCGCCTCAACACAATCCTTGATTAATGAGGGCCAGAAGTAACCTTCAAGTATAATATTTTGGGTTTTTGAAAACCCATAAAAATGGCCGCCACATGCTCCAGTGTGAAATTCGTTCAAAAAGAGCTATGCTTCTTCATGGATAAGACATCTCTGAAGAATGCAATCTATGCCTCGATGATACAAAGTGTCATCAAGTATAAGATAGTTTCATGCCTAATGTCAAATTCGTCAACGCTCATCGTTGGAAGAAGAAATGGGGGACTTCAAAGTATGGAGATACACAAGTATATCTCCATACCAGGGGTCTAAAGATGCAATTAGAAAAATATCTCCCTTAATAGGTGACTCTTCGGGAATGATATCACTAGACTCGACTGAAAGTTATGAAATGAGTTCGACAAAGACTAATGACTTTTTGGATTTCGCAGAAACAAAATCCAAGTCTCCTGAAAGATGACTATCCATATACTAATATTTCCACCAATGGCTTGTCATGTTAACACATATTGGAATGGGTTGACGATGACAATGAAAGTGGTCTTGTGAAGAAAAATGTAGTGACGAAACCATTGGACAACATGAACATCTACCAAAGCAAGTTTGACAACATGAGAATAGTTTAGTTCTGGTCCAACCAGGCCTTGGCTAAGGTAATATATAACGTGCTCCTCGAGCATATTATCTTATTGAACCAATACCATGTCGATGGTTGACTCAGCAGCAACCAAATACAATAAAAAATCTTTGTTATAATCAGGAAGCCAGAGTAGAGGGGAAGACATCAGGGCATATGTCAACACTTCAAAGAAGTGTTGATCAACTTCGTCCCAGCAGAATAGGACCCCATTTTTCAAGATATGCATAAACCCTTTAGTGATTTCAGCATAATTCATGACAAAACGTCGAGGAAAATTTTCTTTCCCCTGCAAGCTTTGAAGTCGAGGTATTGTGCACAGGGGAGGAAATTAAACTATTGCCTCAACCTTGAGAAGATCAACCATGATCCCTATTTTCAATAAAATAAAACCTAAAAGACGACCTGACGTCACACAGAAACTGCACTTGTTAGGATTTAAGTGAATCTGATAGTAACAACATCTCTAAAAGATTAGTCGAATATGGGTGGGATGATCAGATCTCTTGCGAGAACGTGATGTTATATCATCAAGATACGCCTCGACTATTTGTTTAAGTTCGTGAAACGAGAATGACATGGCCCACTGAAAGGTGGCTCGATCATTCTTGAGGCCAAAAGGAATCTTACGATATGCGAAGGTACCCCAAGGACAAATAAAAGTTGTTTTATGTTGGTCCTGGGGTTTGATTTGAATCTGATTGTATCCTGAGAAACCATCCATGAATGAAAATACCTCTCATCCTGCACATTCATCAACAATCTAATCGATAAATGGGGTAGGGAAATTTTCTTCTAGACATGATTTATTCAAATCACGGAAGTCCATACACACACGAATCATACCCTGTTTCTTGCTAACTGGAATTGGGTTTGACACCCATTCTTTCAACTGTACAGGGTAGATAAAACCAACTTTGAGGAGTTTTTCTACTTCTGTCTTGATTTTTGCTTATTTTCTAGGATTTACTAGACGAATCTTTTGTTGGACCGGTTTGGCATCAGAATAAGTCGTAATTTCATGCTCAACAATTTGTGGGTCGATGCCTAGAATTTCCTTGTAAGACCAGGGAAATACGTCACGGAATTATTTGAATAACTCGGTGTAAGTTTGAATATCTTCAAGGGAGAAATCTGCTTTGATGAAAACATTCTTCACAATGGCAGAGGTTTTGGAAATATCGATTGGAATCGTGGTAGAAATGTTTTCCATGTTACCCTCAGCATAAACTTCGTGCATAGCCAGAGGATTGATGGGACAAGGATTATCTCCATTCATGGTAAAAAAACAAATTCCCGCCTCTATTGTCCTAATATCGAGAAGGAAGTAATATCTAGGATGTAGATCATCCCAAGGTCTATCGGGACCAGTCATTTCCTCGAGAATCGGCTCATCAAAGGAAAAGACCAAGTCTAAAGAATATTGAGTGGCAAGAGAATATTGAGCCCAAATAGGCTCGAGAACTAGATCTAACTCCTGTGAAGGATCCAAATCAGGGTTGGCTGAAGTTTGTTGGAAAATGTTGTATGCAAACTCAACCATGGATAAGGGCATGGCCATGCCACAATTCCCTATCCCTTCCACCGAGGTCGATGGGGAAAGTAAATTCCATGGATCATTAAAGTAATTCATTCTAAATGACGATACTTGTAAAATTGTAGCCCTTGGATGGTTGAGAATAGACGATAGAAGCCTTACATTGCTGGAAGGCGACGAGTAATAAAAATTTCCCATCAACGATGGAAACAATCCAACACCTAAGTTGACAGTGCTAGGCTATGGATTTTTCAATCATCGGGACTATGGAAGCCCCTAATGAAGGGTCAGGACAAGAGAATGACAGTTGGTCGATTGTCACAATCTGTCCCTCATGCATAAAACACAAGAGCCAAAAACTGTAGCAACCACCACATGCATCCCATAAGTCCAACTCCTTACTAACAACAATTTGTGGTTGAGAGGCACAACGACAACTTCAACTTCAACACACACAGTTTTACCTCCCAACTGCATGGGGAAGGAAGGAGTAATTCCATGTGGTCTAAGTGACCGACCATCAAATGTCATAAGAACCGTGGGTGATGAAGACAACTCAAGCTAGCCAATGGTCTTCCAACATGCCAACGACATCACGCAAGTCGAGGAAACCTCATCCACCACTGTACGAAAAAGTTTCTATGTAAAATATTTCATGGTGTAATCCACTACTATCTGAAAGGAAATGTGGTTAGGAAGACTGGGTTTTAAGTCGGTTGGATCGAAAATGATTGCTCTTGGGTTACAAGTCTTTATCTTTCCCAAGGCTGACAACATAGATTTTCTTTGCAAGGGGAAACTCTGGAGGAATTCTAGAGTGGACATCGCACAAGAGGTCTATGCTAGATCTTACACAACAGAGTAATTCTGGGAAGCCCTCACGTTTTCATTTTGAGAAGCCTTCTTAAATGCACCTTTAGGGATGTGATTCATCATTTCTCCCACTGCCTTCTCAATTTGGATATGATTCAGTGGGTTAGTGACTTCCTTTCCCTTCTCGGTAGATTCCAACATTGCGTAGTCTCAAGCCCTGGTCGCTAAATGAGCCTCAACGTTCATCATGTAAATATTTGTGGCCGAGTTGTTAATGGTAGGAATGGGGGGTCCGTGACTACCCCCTACTGTGCTCGTGGGTGCTAAAGCATGAGCCATGTTTTTCCCTTGTGGAAAAGGGTTCGTCAGCACAATAGGTTGTTGTTGCACTAATAGCTTCTGGGTTTCTGCAAGCCGAGGGAACATATGATTCAGGTGGTCCTCCGTGCAGAGATTACATGGATACTTGAACTTCTTCTTCTCCATTTTTCCCCTGCCAACATTATTGGTAGCATTTTTATCCCCTTTACCCTTCTTATTTCGTTGTTTATTCTTTCCCTCAGTCTGTTGGTTGGCCTTAGGATTCTTTGACTGCACACTGTGTACATCCAATGTATGGGTAGGGGGAACAACCAAACTCAGAGTCTGGCTAGCCATAGTCTATTGTATCGACAATTTTTGCAATTGATTTGACAACAATATTGTGGTCTTACTTTGTGTTCAGCCCACGATACCGTCGGCATGGGGTCCATACTTTTTATTGGCCTTATCGAGATTATACCGCATTGCATCTAGGAAGATCTCATAGAGCATGCCAGACTGAAAGTAGATCAGTTCAAGCTACTAGGATCTAATAATCACCTCCCTTTATAGAAACACTCTGAAAGTTGTTATGTCGTTGGATACATAGGGAACCAAAGACTTCAAGAACCACTCAAGAAAGAAAGTAGGAGGGACCTTGACCTTAATTAAGCTATTTCTACATCGCCACTCTTGGATATGATCAGAGATGTGGTCAGCCTTGGTTTTCTCAAAGTTTCCCAGCAATTCGGTGCCCGCATCATATCTCAAAGGTAAATAGAAATGGTTCAAGAACACCATTTCCAAGTCTTTGAAGTAAGAGTACCTCGACCCATCAAGCTCAGTATACCACTTCGCAGCACCCCCTATAAGAGTGCATTGAAAAAGGTGCAACTGGACAGATTCATCCTTCAATGAGTTTGACAAGCACCATAAATGAAAAGTTGTCACATGATCACCTGGATCTTCACTAGGCTTGCCCTCAAATTTCAAAATATCTGAAGGAAACTTAGTCGGCATGGGGGGACAACATGAATTGTGAGAAATTGGGTCACTCAACAATCTCGATGAGTTTGGAAGATGTAGAGTTTCCAGAAAAGGTAGTTTCAGTTGTGAACTATTTATAGGAAAAGAGGGCCCTGAAGTTTGACTAGCACTAGGTTTCCAGAAAAATTTGGAATGTTGGCTAGGGTTTTGGTAAAAACCATGGCCTTGACCATCATATGGAAACTACATCTATTGCGGTATCATCAGCTTACTCCCAAAATTGGATGACATATCTTGTGCAGGGATTTCTCCTTGCATTTTATTCCAAGGACCTTGGAAAGGAATTATTCCAGCTAATTCGACGGGCATGGGTACAGAGCCTTTCACAGGGTTCCATTGAGTATGGAAGGGGTTTCCCTCGACCAACATGCCTTGTGAGGGAACTGATCCCTACGAAGGATTCCAAAGACCTTGTGTGGAGAAAACTCCAGTCGTCGCTCCCTATGAAGGAATATGTAATATCCCTAGTTCAAACCCAATTGTAAATGTAAATACAAATGTACGTAAGCTCGTGAGTTGTTTGACATCATTTTTGTATGCACCTTCCATGGTATAGTGCACACATGTACTATGTAGTAAAATGATGAGGTGTGCACATTCCAAGATATCATGCTTAACAAACTTAAGTGCGCATGATTTTGAGACCAGGGAGCCTTTGTGTATATGTTGTTTTTTATAGGTTGTCGATCCAGTTATTATAAGCCAAAAGGCTTATGTGATGATTAGGACAGAGAGCCTAGATGTTAAATGCCAGTGAGCCTATTTTTGTATATGTCTCTTCATTAATATAAAATACATTGTTGCACGTAGATCGACCACGATAAAAGAGTATGGGGGACTAAACTCCACTAGTTAGGGAAAGGGGGGGGATAAAAGTTAAGAAAAAGGGGCTAAGCTAGGGAGATTAAGACAAAAAGGAATATGATATTAATATTACTTAAAGTATAAATTATGGATAATTATTTTATCCTAAGTTCTAAGGTTGGTGACAAGTGGGCCAAAGTAGCTCCCAACATGACAAGTGTCAAGTTGGGAACATGCATACATATAGTTTGGACTTAGTTAATTTTTCCATTCCTTCCATCATTTAGTCATCCATTCAATCATTCCATGATCATTCACTCACTCAGTCAGTTGTCCTTTGTACCTTCTTGTCATGGTACCTAAACTTTTATCCATACCCATACTTGTTTGTGTACTTGGTTAGATTAGGATATGGACTGAAGAAGCGGGTTGTCAGGCCCATGGGATATTGAAGAGGCGAGTTGTCAGTCCCATGAGAAATATCTCAAGGTTAGAGAATTGATAGGAATTGATTCCCGAAGGTGCTAAACTACAACTACATGGCTATGAGACTTCTTGTTCGGCCTATTGTTGAATCTCAAAAAGGAAGTGGAGTAGCCAAAGGAATGTTGAGCAGAGAAGGGGCACACTTTTTGGGGTGGGACAGTCATGTGGGGAATGAGGGACTGTAGGTTGTTAGTTTGAGTTGGCACCCATGATAGAGTCTTTCCCGTTGTCTAAGATATTCATCCTGGTTAGGAATTCCTTTACCCGAGTGGAGTTTAGTCCCAGCTCAGGGGTGACCCACTGCTGAGGGTGAGGAGCAGTGTGGTCTAAAGCTAAGAGGTTCATGGAAGGTCTGCATGCTGTTAGTGATATTCTTACCAGGATAAGTGTCAATTGTTTGATAAATTACGTGTTGCATTATTATTTGCGTGTTTATTTTTATGGGTTTATCCTATGTGTGGTTTATAACTGTCTTTATATTTATGTGTATTTCCTGTATATGCTGCATGTATATGATTAGTATTATTTTAGTATGAATCCTTGCATTTACAGAATGTATTTGTCTATTTATGTTTTGTATATAAAGTTCCACAAGAGTTCTTTGTGTATATGTTTTAATTGCATGCAGTTCAAAAATTTTATGTGGCATAGCTCAGTTGGATGTTGGGTATGTTACAATATGTTGAGAAGAGAATGAAAGCATTTTCTGGAGTAGCATGGATGAGCCTGGGTGGTCGGGGATTTTACAATATGGTATCAGAGCTCAAGTTTGGATGGACCGAGCAAGTTGAGTTGAAGCTGTTATAACATAAGGTTTTCAAGGGATGTAGGTGTGTGTAGATATACTCAAATCTGTAGTCTTTCCCTGTCTCTATCCATTTCAAAGACCAAATCTTAAGTCCCCCCCCCCCCTTCAGCTTGTAAATCATTATTTTTTTTCCCTTGTTTGTTTGTGCGCTCTGTTTTTCCTTAAATATCTTACTCGAGTGAAATATTGGCCCCAAGCCCCTCTATTTTTTCTCCAAGGTTGACCACTCATCTCCTTTTTCAGTCACTGGTCTCCCTGTTTTCCCATCCTACGTCCAGTCGCCCAAATCCTTGTTCACACAGGCCGCAGCCATGGACAAAAAGGGAGAAATTCAAAGTAGCCCATTTCAAGCTTAAAATAAATAGGCAGTTGTAATCCTTCAGTGATAGAGATTCCAGGAACAGTCCAGATCAACAGCCCATGTGTATCCGAAAGTCCAAAGTTACACAAAGTATAGTGCCAAAGAAAATTTTTTTGAAGTCCCCAAATTTCTGAAGTGAATCTAGACCATCCATCAGTGGGGAAATGCGATAGATATCCATGAGCGCCGTGGGAAAGAAAAGTTTGAAATTTGATTTTCCCATAGCCTAGAGTCCCAAACTGGGTCTTGGCTGTCCAAATCCAGAATGCCACGCGTCATCAGATCCTTAACTCCGAAATTTTTTCTTCAAGGAAAAATAAGTTTGAGTTTTCAGTTTCCTAGAGCTCGGAGACCTGAAGGAGATCTTAGTCATCGTTTTAAGAGGATACATGGCAGTCATCAGTATGGACATGTGGTGCACTCTTTGGTTGTGACACTAGGCACCTTTTCAACAATGACACATGGCACTCAGTCCAGGCAGTCGTGGGCATATCATTCACTTATTTCTTAGTGACACGTGTTACTTCACTTTCACGACACGCCAATATAGCAGTAACAGGTCATCCTCTGGGAGGTGTTATTGTTCAAAGTCAAGAGTAACGTCCCTCTCCCCCAAGGCATAGTTTGGTGTATTCTAAAGTTGGTGGGCAGTTAAGATTGGAAGTAGCACTAAATATAGCAGGTGTGCCCAGATCATAGACCACGTCCAAATCAATGGCCATGCTTCATTAAATGGATGCAACTTGCTCGATCAATAAAATTATTGAGTAGTCCCGCAACCGAAACCATTGTTTTAGAAAGGAACGCATGGCGGTTCATGGTGAATTGCGAGGAAAAAAGCAATTTTCTTTCAAACCAACCTTGGTCACACCCATAATCGCGCAATTGGGTAGGGTCATGGCCCTAGGTGAAATTGGAGAAGGAGTAGGGGAACAAGAGCTAGCCCCCAAGCCCTGGAGAGCCAAATGTGTGGCAGCCGTTAGCACAAATAGGTGGAACCCTTATGGTATTGGGACGTGGCCGCTCCCTGAGCATTAAGTCTCATTCAATATTCAAGGAAAGGAAGTTAATGAAATTAGAGCTGGTGGTTGAAACCTTGGCTCACTCCATAAATTGAAGGGATGGAAAGCCCAACTGTGGGGACTGAACCGTTAGCCTGTGGTACCCTTGTGGGAAGATTTCCCTGCAAATCCGATGTCGATCTAAGCTTGCATCTAAGAGAGGGGTGCACGTTCCCTTTTATAGAAGAATTCGTCAATGCAAAGATTTGATTGCAGGGACCAAGTCACACTCTTGGTAGTGGCGTATTGTTCTGAGTATAAATAGATAGTTTTAATATTTTTTTAAGGTTGTTAGCTAGTTGAGCAGAGCTCCCTATTTTGTAATGTTTTGATGCCAGAACTATTCTCTGGTTATGTATCAAATTTGAGACTTTCATGTTAATAGAATTCATTGTCTTTTCATCTCTCTGTAAAAATTGTGCTAAAATACTCAGGCATGGAGGATCCAATTGAGGATTGTTATGTTGTTGTAATGTAGGTTTGATTACAATGGTATTGTGATCATTTTTAGTTAGATCCCTTTTTATCTTTCTCCCTCTTACACTGAATGGCTTGGGCATGGAAGATCCATTCGAGTTGTCGTAGCTGCATTGTGATGTAGGTTTGATCATTGTGCTAGTGAGACTATGTAGTTGGACATATTTCAGTGCCTGAAGCTTGTGCTCAAGAGTGTCTTGAGTCTAAGTTTTTCTTCTCCAAGATGCTTGAAAGCCTGATGCTCATAGCATTATTTTTCACCTTTCTCACTAATTATTCCCTCTTCTCACACTTAAACTCAATTCAATGACTGAATTTAATGTGGCCCTCACTTACATGTGCATTTCTTGTCCAGTTTCATGTTGAACATCATTCATATATTGAGTTTTTTTCCATTGACCTCCACTCATATAAAACCAATATCCACCAAAAAATCTAATGGGTACTGGGCTTATCCTCCCACAATTTGAGGGTGACTCTTAGTGCTAACATTCCTGGCGCCATTGCCAGGGAAAAAATTGAAGACATTTCCCTGGGTAAGAATGACAAAGAAATTTTGATTCTAAAGGTGCATCAGAAATCAATACCTTGAAGATTGCAACTTGCACCTAGTGAATCAGTTGTGGCTTCCAAAACAAGACACATGATGTCCACTCTGCAGCTACCTCTAGTGACACCTAAAGCTAACCCAGAGAAAATTATAAGAAAAGGAAAGATCTCTCAAGAAGGTACCTCAACTTTTGTACCAGGTGATTTTGGTAATTTACATAATCCTTCTTTAAAAACTCCATTAACCGCTTCTAGTT
>JZKD02S0689815.1:382283-401777 GCA_000966675.3 Picea glauca
TTCAAGTTGAAATTTGAAACAACAAATAATGTGGCCGAATATGAGGCTCTTGTCTTGGGTTTGAGAGCTACCAAAGACATGAAAATTGAAGAGCTAGCAGTGTTTGGAGATGCTGCGCTGATTGTTCATCAAGTCAGAAATATGTATCAGGCTAACCACTCGAGGTTAAGGGCCTTGAATAACTTCGATCAAGCCTTGAATAATTTGGAGAAGGTATTGGAATGGTGCATCGCTACCAGGTTATGTTTAAGCCACGAAAAATGTCACATGATGATGACAAAAGGTGTAGTATTAGGGAATTACATTTCTGTAGATGGAATTAGAATAGACCCAGCAAAAATTGAGGTAATTCTTAATCTACCTACTCCACACACACAAACTGAGGTACGTAGTTTCCTTGGTTCTTCAGGATACTATCGCAGATTTATGCCAAATTTTTCAAAAACCATTGTGCCTTTACATGCTTTGACAGGTAATGTATAATTTCAATGGTCTAACAAATGTGATGCGGCTTTTGCAGGACTCAAGAAACTGATCTCAATAGCGTCGGTGTTGAGAGGACCTAATTGGAAAATACCATTTCAAATTTCCATCGACGCCTCAGACATTTCCATAGGCTCTTTTTTGGGACAGGAAGAAGAAAATAAACCCTATGCCATGTATTTCATTAGCAGGAATCTAACTCCAACCGAAATTAATTATACAGTAACAGAGAAAGATTTCTTAGTTGTTATACATGCCATCATTAAATTTTGTCATTATATAACAAGCTATCCGGTTATCCTGTATACTGATCATTCTGCCATTAGATATCTAGCTAATAAACCAATTACTAATGGACGGGTCACTCTATGGTTATTATTATTGCAGAAATTTGATATCACCATCAAAGATCGACCTAGGAGAGAAAATCTTGTTGCAAACTTCCTGTCACGCATCCCAAAAATAGACGACTCATTAACAATTGAGGACCAATTCCTAGATGAGCATCTATTTGCAGTTGACACAAAACCACCTTGGTATGCTGATGTAGAAAACTATCTAGAAGTGGGAAGATTACTGACACATTTATCATCAAAGGAAAGACTATTGATCATCTAGTGTAGCGCATGATTCACTTGGATCAGTGGATATCTTTTCCACACAGGAGCTGATCTCCAGATCTGGCGATGCGTACGAGAGGATGAAATCTATGACATACTGAAAGCAGGACATGACGAGCCTTGTGGGGGGGATTTTGTAAACTGCAGGACTGGACACAAAATCTTATAGATGGGCTATTATTGGCCCTCAATATTCAGATATGCCAAGAAATATGTCCAGACATGTGACAACTGTCAGCGGATGGGGAAACCAAGTCAGGCCGATGAAATTCCCTTGAAAACACAACTAGTCATAGAACCATTTGAAATATGGGCGCTGGACTTCATCGGCCCCTTTAATCCAAAGTCAAATAAAAAGGCCTATATTCTTGTTGCAACGAACTACATGACCAAATGGGTAAAGGTGGAAGCTTTACCAAATGAAACAGAAGAAGTAGTCATCAAATTCCTTTTCAAATTGTTTGTACGGTATGGACTACCAAGAGAAATAATTACTGATGGAGAGTCACAATTTATAGGCCATAGAATCACCACCACCCTGGACATCTATCACATTAAGCACAAAGTTACTTCTCCATACCACCCACAAGAAAATGGGCAAGTAGAAAGCACCAATAAGGTCCTAGAGGCAATTCTAATGAAGACTGTCTCAACAAACCGACAAAATTGGGCTACTGAGCTCCCAAATGCCTTATGGGATTATCATACAACCTGGAATAACAACAATGACTACTCTCATTACCATCTAGTCTATGGTAAAGAACCCATCTTCCCAATGGAATTCGAGATCAAGACCCTAAGAATGGCCCAGGAAATTGGACTAAATCTTACAGAAGCACATAAACGACGCCCTCAACAACTCAATGAATTGGATTAAGCATGCTTGTCTACTGTGGAGCACACAACTGTTATCCAGTGACAGAGAGAAACCTAGCACGACAATCATATCAAGAAGAAATCATTCAAGAAAGGCGATTGGGTGCTCCTCTATGATTCCAGATTTCAGGACTTTCCTTGGAAATTACAAACATGATGGCTAGGGCTGTATGAAATTAATGAAGTCCATGATAATGGCACAATTACTTTGAGCACCATCGATGGGTCTGGATCACCCTTTCTATTCAATGGACACCGGCTGCGACTTTACCACCATCCACCTTCAAAAGATTATTTCTATCAAGAAGCAAGTAAAAACCCTATGGTACAAATTTTGGCTGGCTGGGAAGGTAACCCAGCCACCCCAGCTCCATAAATGATGTATTTTGTTTATATTGTACATACTGTACATAGTTTTCCAACTGAGTGGTTAGTTTTTTTTCTTTGTTTTATAAAAAGTCATCTAAGAAACAAGAATCAGGACAGATAACTACAATTAGCACCTTCTTCTATTCCATACTATTGTTTTGTTTTATGACATGGACTTTGTCTTTTACATGTTCATGACGATGTTGTTCCTTTCTCTCTCTCCTGCTATTCCTTTTTGAAACGGAACAACTGTTGTTCCCTTTCTCACGTGCTTGTTGTTTCCTTTTGAATAGAACAACTGGTGTTCCTTTCTCGCATGCCTGTTGTTCCTTTTTGAAATGTAACAACTGTTGTTCCCTTTATCGCACGCCTGTTGTTTCCTTTTGAATGCAACAACTGTTGTTCCTTTTCAGAACAACTGTTGTTCCTTCTCACGCAACCATTGTTTCCTTTCTCGAGCGCCTATTGTTTCCTTTTGAACGGAATAAATGTTGTTCCTTCTCGTGCAACTGTTGTTCCCTTTTCACGCACCTGCTGTTCCTTTTTTTGAACAGAACAACTGTTGTTCCTTTTCGCGTGATTGTCGTTCCCTACTTTACCATTCAAATGCTAGCCATTCCTTCAGAAGTGTAGATTTCACCAAATAATTTTCACCAGCACTGTCTCTATTCATCATTACAATGATCTGTCATTATTTTTTGGATGGTTCCTCACACCTTATCAATTTTATTTTTTTTCATGGAATAATCTCTCTAAAATATCTTAAACCTTGTTCATAATCGATCACCACCATAAGTTGTTTCTTTCCCTCATATATACAAATATACCTTAATGATATTCTACCTCTATATTATAAGGGGTCTTCATCACACTTTTACTTGGCATCTTTACACTTCCTTATACCATCCCTTACTCTTAAGGAGTAGATGAGCCTCCCTTATAAAAATAAATAAATAATATATATATATATATATATATATATAATAAAATTTTCCCATAAAGAATGGGGGGTCTGATTACGAGCCAACCTACCATGATCATAGGATACTAACGTAAGTGACATTCCCACTATGGCTACCACACCAGGATAATGGTCTTCTTGGGAAAATACAATTCAAATATTTATTAAGAAAAGATACACAATACAAACCTTTTTCATAAAGAACGGGGGGTCTCATCACGAGCCAACCTACCACGATCATAGGATACTAACGTAAGTGGCATTCCCACTATGGATACCACACCAGGGAAATGGCCTTTGACATTTCATTTTGTCAAAGGACAAGAGGTCTCATCACGAGATGGCTTGTTCACTTAAGTTACAATCTAGTGAGTGGCATTATCATCATCTGGCTACCAAACCAGAATATTGGTCTTTTTGGAAAAAGATGATTCGCATGTGTATTAAGGATAAAGGCTCATCTAAGGGTTAAAAGGCAACCCTACCAAGGCTATGGACACCTGCCGGCAGCAGCGGCTCTGCCTATGGTATGGAAGATTATCTCAAAATACCAAGTTTTTGCATGTCTCTAGATCTCCTTTACTCAGATAATGAGGCTATCATATCAGTTATACTCAATCACCCGGAAAAGTAACAATATTATGTTATGTGGACTATTAAAAAAAAAATGAATAGATTTAATTTATTTTTGATTGATTTCTCCATAAATCATTTTTTTCCACATAGGTGTAATAACTTTACAAATTCCACACATCAAACGACTATCGTTTAAATGATTTTTTGGTGGCATTTGTCTTTTTGAAAATTATATATGATTATCCCTTATTGGTAGTGGCAATGCAATCATTACCTCTCACTCGAAAATGAATTCACTCATTGCTTCCACCTACACTGATGGTCGAGGATAACCTCTACATTAATGAGGGGGATGATCGACACACCTCCCGACTAGCTGTAATGATTGCAATAAATATAAAACCCATGTCTTTATACATTTTTTGTTATTGATATTTTCCATTTTTGGCATCTGCTTCTCCAAAGCTGGTCTAACCAAATTTGTAAACAGGAACGATAGTTACAGAGAGCCGACATTACTCCAAGTTATAAAACAGGAAAGAGAAATCCTACATCGCCTAGGGTAGACCGATTACTTCAGCTGCTTGCAAGGTTATGACACAAATGTCACACTCGAATTCTTTCAAAACCTGCAAGGAGAAATCTCTACGATGCAAGGCATACAAATCTCAGTTACCCCAAAAATTGTAGCAGAAGCCACAGGCCTCCCTAACACAGGCATTCAATGGATAGGGAAATACACGAAGCCGAGGGAAATTGTGGAATCTTTCACAGAACCTGGGGAAGAATTGGATAAAAAAGGAAAGCGAATTAATCCCAATACCCTCAGTGAACCGTGGAAGGAATTGGCGGGGATAGTTCATCGGTACATCACCTGCGATGGACGATATGATGTAATTCGACCTCACCATCTCAAATTGTTGGCAGCCTTGAAGCAATGGTTAGTACTTAATCTACCTTTCTTTCTGCATACCATACTACATGAAGTTGTCTTAAGAACACAAAAGTCCAAGGATCCTGTTACTGTCATTAGCCACCATAGATTAGTAAAACTAATAGTGGATAAAGCATTGAGTCAAACTCAGTGGACTTGGGAGAATATGATTGAGGCCAATATACCTCCACAACTGGAGTAGGCGACCACCACCCAAAGAGAAATTCCACCGCCTCAAACCAAAATTGAAGCAGAACCTACTCAAATCACCGAGGCCCAGACCTCACAAGCACAAGCATTAACAAAATGAAAGAAGAGAACAATGGTTGCTCTTAGATCCCCCCTGGGACAAGGAAGAGAAGAAAACAAACTCAGGAAACAACTAAAGCAATTCAGGATGCAACAGAGAACCCTGAAGAACTTTAGAGTTTCATAGAATAGCCTTTACAGGAAAATGTTCAAGTAATTGAGCAAGCAGAGAAGACAACACAAAAGGATAATCAGGGAGACACCCAACCTACAGTAGAGCACCTGACAAGACACTTTTTGAAGAGCTATGAGATAGAAATAGCTCAAGTTTTGGGGAATTTTGGAGCCTTAACTGACAGAGATGAAAATAATCTAGAAAAAGAGTCAGAACCAACCTCCTCTTCAAAACTAGTTGAAGACTTTCCTGACATTGAAATGTCTTTTCCAGACAACACAGCATAGGAGGAATTTCTTTTTGAAATAGGAGACCCTCTTGGACAACTAGATCACTTGGAAGGAATAGAGGGACAACCATATGCTGGATGAAATGAAGAATTCCTCGAGATCCCTCATAAATAGAAATCAGCCAAAAGCCAGAAACAAATTAGGAAATTAAAGAAAGAAAACAAATTGTTGAAGAAAAAGTCTAAGAGGGATGTGGTATTAAAGAAGAAGGTGGGAAAAATCAAGGAGATTATCAAGGAATTGAGGAAATAGTTAGAACTAGCAGACAAGATCCACAGAAGGAAGAAAAACAAAAAGGGCAGAATGGAAGGAAGAAATCCTCTTCCTAAGAAAGTAGCTAGTATAACTTCTGTAGGGATACAGACAGACACTCTGATTTTAGAGGAAACAACTCAACTTTTTGAGCAGAATGATACTATTAAGAGACTGGAGGAAGAACTATTGTAGTCTCAACAAACCCTGATTCAAAACAAAGGTGAATTACAGATGATAATAGAGTAGTCCCAAGAACATAATACTATCATGAATAGACTGGAAGCAGAGCTTGCACACACCCAACAAGCATTAATTCTCTCCAGAGAAGAAATGAATGAATATCAAGCATCCCAATCTTAGGCATAGGGTGCCATCATTCATAAGCTAAAAGAAGAATTGGGACAAGCCCAACAATCATTGATTCAATACAGGAAAGAAATGAGTTCTATGGAAGAACACCAAGCATCTCAATATCAAGCATAGAGTGTCATCATCGATAGACTAAAAGTAGAACTTACACAAGCACATCAATCATTGGTCCAACACCAACATGAAATGGTAACTAGAACTGAATATCAAAGGGTTGTTAAAGAATTGAAGGACATGACAACAACATAGGGTGAGACTTATGTTGCACTTACCAGAGCCCAAGAGAAGATCAAAAGGGTGCAAACCCAATTGGAAAAATCTTTGGATCAAATCAAACACATCAGTGATGTCTACTCTGATGCCATCAATTGCAGAGACCCTGCCAATAATTATTATTCTTGCTGGAATGGTATCTATTGTTGAGAGTGAAGGCCATCAAAGCAAGTAAACCCATTTTATTTGCCACTGTTCCAGAATTTATTTCATGTTTCAGAGATCAGGAAGAAAAGGTACAATACCTTTGGTGTGAATTATATTTCCATAATATCATTTTGGAAGAAGTTAGAGGAGACAACCCTGGTCTCTTCATAGGGGACATACAGCTCCAGGAATTCCTGTCTTTTACTAGGAACCAGGTCAGATGGGGTAAGGCTCACAAAATGTTCATAAATAGAGAAACTGGTTTAGATCTTTGGATTAGAGGAGAGCATCCAAAATCCTTCCCAACCATCATGTGACATAAGACCTTCATGAAAAGGGCAGGGGTTGTGGACTCATTAGCTCCTATCCATTTACATGTCATCTGTTCAGGTATCACATATTTTATAGAACTCAAGGAAGAATCTCTTGTTGCTTCCAAGCTAAGATGGGATGCATCCTCCGATGAGGTTAAAAGTAGAGAGTCGTTTAGATATAGGAATTTATTTGTAGAAACCTTCAAAGTGGAAAGGTATTCTAGACTACTTCAGGAGGAAGGACCTTCTTGGATGGGATGTAGGTATAACCCCCCTCTCCTCTGGTTTCCTCCAGAAACATACCAAAAGGATTATCAAATTAATAAAAAGAGACAAGACGCTACTTTTGACGAAATCAAAAGAAACCATGGTTTCAAGAGACCTGGTGAACCAACTTTTCCTCCCTATAGTATAAATGATTTACATGAAAGTCTCTAGCTTGCATGAGGACATGCAAGAAGGTAAGCTGGGGGGTATGTTGGGTTACGAAAAAGGTATAAATATATTCCTTTTTCTCATAGTTCATGATATGATTTTGATTGATTCTTCAGATAGTTAGGGATAAATAGGAAAGAACATGATTAATATGTCTCTTAGGGTCGTTATTGAAGTTCTATTAAATAGATTCTAATTTACTATTGGAATGTTTTGATTTTGTTTCCGAATTGGATAAATAACTGTCAAAGATAAGCAAAGATATTTTGGCTGTGCACAAGATATTGGAGGTTGAAGACTTTTTAGGTGCAAACCAGTTTGAAGACAATGCATTTTCTATATTGTAATTTTATAATAGTAAAGAAATCCTGAGGATCTTTCGATCCTCGGGATAGCTTGATTTACCCAAACTATTGTAATATATAAGAGGGTAATAGATCCAAAAAAAGGGAGAAAAAAGACACGCATTCAAGTATTTAGATTCAGAATTGCTCTGCGAAAAAAGTTTTTGTAAATGTTTTACCAGCCTTGGAATCAATGAAAGTTTTGAGTGTTTCTATCATTTCTATGCTCTAAGTTTCTTGTAGTAGTACTTCTGAAGACCGAGGGCCCAGTCTGAAGGAGCTACTGTCTCATTCTGTAATTGTATCAGTTCGAAATTTGATTTTTATTTTGTGATTGAGATCTCTTTTACAATAGCCAAGGATAAATGCATGAGTGTGTTAATGATTTTATGATTGTTTGCGTATAGAAGACAGACATTTCGATTAGTTATTAATGATTTCTGTTATGATTTCCATTTCCGAAGTTATTGCTTGACAGTTCCTCACATTTCATCTGTGTTGTTCCTTTTCCTTAGATTTACTATTGATGTTCCTTTCGGTTAAAGTTACAATAGTTGTTCCTTTCGGTTAAAGTTACATTAGCTTTCCTTTCTGATTAGATTACAATTGTTGTTTCTCTCTATAGATAGAGTAATTCATCATTTCCTTTCTAGTAATCAGAATTCATAATTGATAGTTAATTTTGCAAGTCCTTACTTAGATTCAATCACTTCTTTTTAGTTAAGTGAATTCAATAGATTAATTAGTTCTTTTCCATTTTACAACATCTTAGTAATCATATTTCTATTCCAATAGTTCTTAGAATCTTTGGTGAACGGTTAAGGAACTTGATTGTTGATGAACTCAGATTTGGTTTAGCTATAGGATTTTAGGCTATCTGCATAGACTTTGTTGATATTCTTGAGATAAAAGATGAATCTCCGGGTTGATAAATTAATGTTAAAATAAGGTTGTTTTTAGGACATCTTTAGACACCAACAAGTACCACAATGTACTGAACTTTCTTGGCTAGTGGCTCAAAGGGGTTGAGGTTCGGGAAGGTTTCACCTTCCAGTATCTCCCATGAAAAAAACATGATCAGTATTAGAAGCCAACTAAAATGGAATTCATGCCCCTGAGCCTAGGCTTATCTATAGTCAATCTCTAGCTGGTTTACCAGATACTTCACCCCGTTCATCTATAGTCCCTCTGCACATTTTCTTGCGAGGTCAACTATGAAGCCTGATACTTGTGTAGGTCGATTCTTACATACCATATTTCCTGCGATTAGTTAACATGCGAGGCACACTGCGCCACTTTTGATAGAATCTACCTTGTAGCCTCACGCACCCTTATCGACATTGCCATAAGCTTATTTAATCTTCTGTGAAAGAGCGTGGTCCATGGTATTTCCAGGGTAGTAATCTTAGGGATCAGGGCCCTGCATGCTAAGATCGATGATACTATTGATCACCGACAAATCAACAGTTATGCGACGGTTTAACCACAAGCATCCTCTGTGGTAACTTGCTAGCAAAAATTTTACACAAGCATTCACCTCCTGGTGTCTGCCGAAGTGTGGTATTTTCATAATGTTGAGCAAAGTAGACTGCATGAGGTTCATCATCCATTGTTGAGGGACAATCTTTGAATTATTTCTCTTAGTTCTTGTCAAGTACTTCTATGGGGCGAGCATGCTGTAAACCTTACGGTCCCCCAGGTTGAAGTCGCAAAACTTCAATGTTGTAACCTTGTCTTGATCTGTGCAGTAGGTGCGTACTCCTTTTGGTAGATATGCAGTGACTAGGGTGTATTCAAAGTCTCTGGGGACACTGTCCTTGTTAATATCACCTCTCAGAGGGGGTATGTAATCTGGTAGGATGGATGGAACTAACTTCACCTTGGCTATGTCATCTTTATGCTTAGTTCTCCTTTCCACACTGGCTCAAGATGTTCCTGCTTGGGCAATTGACAGGGAGGCTTGCACTCCTCTCGTCGATGATGCTTGGAATCTAGTGGACATTCCTCTTTTCGACATGACTCTCTCAATCATTAAATCGAGAAGGACCTCTGTGACGGATTCCTTAACTACGGTGATCTCGTTGGACATACACACTTGGAAAATATAATCAAGGCACGATGATCTCAGATATTGCACTAGGATGAACAATCTGCTTGCAATGATCATTGTATACAATCACTAGTTCTGCAGGCTTCAAATTTTCAGTTGCAAAAAGTGTTCTTCGGGCACGGTGCGATGAGCTAAATAGGAAATTCATCAACGGTCTACTTGCAATGGGTATGAAGCTTCCATTATCATAGATATGTCTGTTATGGTGAGATCCAATAGTCTGGCGGTGATCCTTTAATTCTTTTCTATCCATTCAGGGTGGAATTCGAATGGGTATATCAGTCCAACAGCTAGATTTCTTTGCCACGGCAAAGTGCCATATGTTGTTGTTCTGATATCTTGGCGAAGTTCAATTCCTATGATTTTTCCTTCTATAGTGTTCCACTTGGGATCTCTTGTAACTTTTCAATCTTCTCCTTTCTCTTAATTTTCTAGCCTTCTTCCCGGTAGTCTTCAACTCCATCGGTCTTTTCCTATTTTGATTCCTATCTTGTCTCGACATAGTCACTTCGCACTGCTGAGATTCTTTCTTCAGATCCGAGGGTAATACTCCTTTAACATATGTATTAGGTATTTCATTCGTCTATGGTTTGTCTAATGCTTATATCTCTGACTTCCAATTCCCTAGTGTCCAATATCTTATATCTTTTCTCTTGTTCTTCCATCAAGTAGGCGATCCTTCTAGTCATAAATTCCATGAGTTCTTGCTTCTTCTGTTCTAGGGATTCCTTTTATTCTTTTCTTCAGATCTAGTCTTTTTCAATCCAGATCTTTCCTAACAAAGTTGGAAATGGGGCATGGTCCTCAATAAATTTAATAACTTCAAATTCTTCCTCTATCGAAGCTCCATGGGTAATCATAGCTATCTGGGTAATCCTACCACATAGGGTTACCATTCTTTCTTTAAACAACCCTATTTTTCCTAGTGAAGGAACCATAGTAGACCTTCCTAGGGTTTCCCAAGTGATTTATGTTATAATGTTCATCTGTGTTTCCTCATCCAAAGCACAGTCAATGTCGAAGTCTCCTATTCTTACTTCGATTTTCTCCTTTTCTTTGAATATCTCTGACAAACTGACATCTTTATGTTCATTCAGGGTTTCTTTCATTTTCATTAACATAATCTATGATTCTTTCTGGGGTTCTTCTATAATCTTAGTCTCTTGATCTCCTTTAGGGTTTGCTTGCTCCATATTCAGCTTTTCAAGTCTAGAAATCATTCTAGGGAAATCAAGTGCTTCATGGACCATAGCCTTACAACAGAGGCAACTAGGTTTTCTCCCAGGGAATTCCTTAGGAAGATGTCCTAATCTTCTGCAACTATAAAAAAGAGTTAATCCTCTCTTTCTCTTCAATGATCCCCAACTTTTCCTGTACTACACGCTAGGATCATAATGGCTAGCCTACAAAAATTTCTTTCTAGGATCCCGCATCCATGCGTTAGTCCAAACATTATTTATATGCATAGGTATAACATATATTCCATTATTCTTATCAAATCTATTCATATCAAACGTTATTTCATCTAAAAATGCCCCAGTTTTCAAGCTAGGACAAAATCTATCAAGCATACCTAAATTCATGCTTCAGAAACAAAAATTTCCACTTACTGAGCACAAAGCTTCCAGATCTAAAACCTTTCACTATTCTTACCTTTATCAGAGCACAAAGCTTACAGATCTTACCTCTTTTCTTTAGATCTAGCTTCTTTTCTTCAGCACAAAGCTTCATAGGTAGAGTAGAGTACTCTGCATCAGAGTGATAGATCTACGCACAGAGTTTTCACAAGTTCAGGATGAATCTTTGCACAAAGCTTCTTCTTACTTAGTTCCTAGCAATCATAGTTTCAGGTCCCGACAATGGAACCATTTGTTGGCACAGGGGCAGACCCAGGGTTGAATGCTACAACAACACACCAACAAAACCCTAACTACCGACCCTTTCAGAAACACCTACAAAGCAGATGAAGTCTCACCTGAGGTAGAGGTAGGGGTGATTGCAGTACTCAGGTGTTTGCAACCTTAGATGGGATCCAGATCTGTGATTACACACTTAATAAAGAACTTAGCATCAATAGTTCACCTAGAATTAACCCTTATCTCACTTCACAAATAACACAGAGAATTGCAGTATATACTTAGAACTAAGATGACTTATCACTTAGCAGCATACAACAAATCAGATCTTGTAGACCAAGCAGTTAGCAACTTCATACACATCAAATCTATCATCTATACACATCTAATAAGCACAAAGCATAAGTAAATCTATCTAAACATGTCATAGCACTTATCAAGAGAGGGAAAACACATGTAAGTAACAACACAAAGCTTGACACACAGATTTACGTGGTTCACCCCCACCCTGGGGCTACATCCACCAACTCTTCTTCTCTATTATTGTTGGCCAATCGGTTACAAGCACAGAGCCTCAAAACCTACTCTGCGCAGGACAAGAGATCTGCACAACTCACTAGATCCTCCTTCCCCAAGTAGCTCTAGGCATAAAACCTTCTTACAATCCATGCACTCAGCACTTACAATACTTGCACTCAGCTCTACAATTATATCACACAGATCAACTCTTAACACTAAGCCACTTCTCAAGTATCCTCAAAAAGGTCCCTTCTTACATAGTCTAGACTTTTACTTATACATTACAAAAGGGGCCTAAACATGGGTAAACCCATGGGCCGACATCCTGGTCCTGTTACATTATCCCCAAAAACCCAAAAATGACCCAAAAAAGGGGGTCTTCCACGATCTTTGCTTCGCCTTGCGCTCCATCTTTGAAAGGCTACCAAAGTCGCAAAAATGGTCAAATATGACCAAGTGTTCCTCAAAAGTTGGTCAAGGGCCAATATTAGAATATAAATATTCACCCATAAAATTGATCTAGGCATTCAATTTTCTATGAAATCAGAAGAAATAATTATGATATATTATTGAACCATAATGGTTCATATTTTTCATGAAATTGTTGAGTCAGTTAACCTGACAAAGTTTTGATGGTTGCACATTTTGCAGAGTTAACAAAAAATATACTAGATCAGAATCAACACAGAGTCTAGAGGAATGGAAGATGCACTTGGGACTTACAACCAAGAAGATGAGATCAGAGGGATGGATGTCCATTTGAGCATTGAAAGAACAAACTCCAATGGACATGGAGAAGGAAGGGATGAAAACATGAATATGGTAGAGACCATTAAAAATTTGCAGAAGGATGTCCAAAGCCATCAAGTTGATAATGAAAGGATTATGAGAGACAAGGAGCAAGAGGACTCCAACATGAAGTTAATGTAGATCTTGAACATCATAGAAAAGAAATTGGATAAGGAGAGTGGCTCAAGCAAATCTTGAAGTCATAGGTCTCTTGATGAGAAAAGAAGAACCATAAGTGTTAGTAGACATCACCGTCACTCCCTGAGGCCTTCCAATAAGAGATCACACAACATCTCAAGTCCATCCCATGTCTAGAAGCATAAGAGGTATGGGGTGGATGAGCTACAAGGAGAAATGAACAAAATCAAACCTCCTACATTTGATGGTGAGAACAAGAAGGATGAATATAGAGAAACATGGTTGTTAGGCATGAGAAAGTATTTTCAATTGCATAATTATTATTCTCATGCAAAAGGTAGACTTTCCATATATCAACTCAAGGGAAAGGCATCCATGTGGTGGGATCAACTTGTGAAGGTGCAACACATTAAAGAGAAAAGCGTTACTTGGAGGGAGTTAAAGAAGTATTTTGAAAAGAAATACTTGACTAAAAGATACTATGACAAGAAAATAAAAGAGTTCTTTGAACTGAAGCTTGGGTGTATGATCATAGTTGATTATGAAATAAGGTTTTTAGAATTTTTGAAGTATGTTTATTTCATCAAGGATGAGACAATTAAGATTCAGAGGTATTTGAGTGGATTTTCATCATTTATCAGTGACAAAATACAGTATCATGATCCCAAGACATTGGAGGAGACCATAAGGCAAGCTAAATTCCTATATGATCAACAAAACTCAAGGCCAACATTACAAAAATCTTGGGAAGACAAAAATAAATTCAATATGGATGAGAGGAAGAAGGGGACTAAGCCACCATTATTCAGAAATAATCCTCAGGGACAACCAACTTCTAGAGAACCCAGAACGATTGAGGCAAGGGGTCAAAAGCCAAGGCAATGACCTATTCAATGTTGGGGTTGTAAAGGAGATCATATGTTGAGATATTGTCCTCACAGAGGTGAAAAAGTGAGGATTTTTCACAATGTACAACAAGGAGAAACCGTGGAGGACATGGGAAGAAATGTACCAAGGATCTATGCAGCCCTGGACAACAAGAAAGTAGAGTATTGGTAAGATATGATTGAAATGGAAGGTATGATCAACAACCAAACCATTGCTATTTTAATTGATTCAGGATCTAGTCATAGTTATATACATCCTAAAATGGTGGAAAGTTTTCATTTGCAAATAAGCAACCATGGAAAATCATGGTTGGTGCAGCTGGCTACCAAAGCCAAAAGAAAAGTTAATGAAATGGTTGAGTCATGTCATATGGACATGAATGGACTGAACACCAGGGAAGATTTGAACATCTTTCCTTTAGGTTTCTATGACTGTCTAATTGGGATGGATTGGTTGGACTAGCATCATGCTATCCTATACTGTCATAACAAGGAATTTACTTGCTTGGATGAGGAAGGGAACCTAAGGAAAGTGCAAGGAATTTCCAGGGAAGTAACCATCAGAGAAATTTCATCTTTGTAGTTGAAGAAATGTTACAGAAAAGGGTGTCAAATATTTGCAGCTCATATGGAAGAGACATTTAAAGATAAGGTGCCAAATTTGGAAGATCATGCAATCCTAGAAGATTTTGAAGATGTGTTCAAGGGGTACCATGACTACCCCCAAAGAGAGATATTGATTTCTCTATAAATTTAATGCTTGGAGAAGCTCCAGTGTCAAATACTCCTTACAAAATGAGTACATCGAAGATGAAGGAGTTGCAAATGTAGCTTGAAGAACTTCTGAAGAAGGGGTATATACTTCCAAGTGTGTCACTTTGGGGAGCCCCAGTCTTGTTTGTGAAGAATAAATATGGGACATTAATATTGTGCATTGATTTTAGACAATTGAATAAAGTGACTTTAAATAACAAGTATCCTCTGCCAAGGATTGATGATCTCTTTGATCAATTGAAGGATGCAAAGACATTTTCAAAGATAGATCTCAGATCAGGATACCATCAGGTAAGGATTAAAGAGGAAGATATCAGCAAGACCACCTTCAGGATAAGGTATGGTCATTATGAGTTCACAATGGTGCCATTTGTGTTGTCAAATGCACCAGTTGTTTTCATGTGATTAATGAATGGTGTTTTCCGAGAATATTTAGACAAGTTTGTCATTGTCTTTTTGGATGACATTCTTGTATATTCCAAGTAAGAATAATATCATGAGCATCATTTGAGGATGGTGTTGCAAGTATTAAGGGATCATCCGTTGTATGCCAAATTAAGCAAGTGATCATTTTATCAGAAGAAAATTCATTATTTGGGACATATCATTTCAAAGGATGGGATAATAGTGGATCCTAAGAAGACAGAAGCCATTAGAGAATGGTCAATAACAAATAATGTGATACGGGTCAGATCATTCATGGGCCTTGTAGGATACTATAGGAGATTTATTGAAGGATTCTCAAAGGCTACACACCCAATCACTTCCTTACAAAATAAGGGTGTGAAGTTTTAGTGGACATTGGATTGTGAAAACAATTTTCTATTAGCACTCTGTAAATTCCCAGAGGTTGTAAATGGGCAGAAGAAATTTACAACAGGTAACCTTAACCAACCACTTTGAAACTAGGATCTAGCCCTACCAGTTTCAGAGAGAGATCTCTCTGTAAGATTTAGATTTGTTTGGATTTTCAGATCTTAGGCTAGTTAAAAAGAATAGTGCCGAGTTGTTGTTTTTTTTTTTAATAAAATGGTTGAATGTCACTTACGCTTCCATTGGGCTATGGGGTTTGTTTTATAAAAATGGAGATCAAAGGACAGTTTTTAGAATATTTGATTTACGGTGCAAGGTAGTGAAACTGTTGGATTATTTAGAAATAAAATGATGGACTGCTGAAAAGGTGAGATATCAATTAAAACAAAAAAGAAATTAAGAATTTATTCATTATAACATCAGAAGGAAAACATTTAAATCTGTAAAAGATTAGGAACATAGTATGTGATGGTAAATTATACAAATTTAACTTCTTTTAAAGATTAGATTAGAAAAACAACATGATAACTGAGAAAGAAAACTTTTTACGAAGACAGAGGAAACTTCACCAACAGCTAACACGCAGGAATCCTGTGAAACGTCTCTTTGTATTACTAGAATAACCTCTTGATAAAAATTAAAACGATTACAGCTTGCTTGGGCGTAAAGATCAACCCTCAGTACTTCAAAGTTTGAAGTATTTATAATCAAAATTACAAGCAACCCTGTCATCAATGATCAGGACGTGGCAGATGCTAATTTTAACTATATAGATAACAAGATACAGAAATATAGGAACTGATGATGATGTGTCGAATCTCTCATGCTGATTTTGGGGAAGACCATTGGTGAGTCATTCATATGACTTTGATTGCGCTGGATGCTGAATTGGATGAGACCTTTATCTTTACTCAATTAATTCTCACAACTCATCCCATATTTGTGTATCGGGGATGATAACTTTCAATAGCCGGTGGTAGATTTCATCCATCTCGGTATACTTAGAAAAAGTCCGATTGGTGAGGAAAATGTACTTGATTTCGTGTTGTATGTTGAGGTCAGGATGTAAAGTCTCCAAGAACAGTTTGCCTATGATGGTTCCCTATATCCTTGATAAATTGGAACTGTCTTTGACCACGGCGGCAATCTTTTGCTTATAATTAGACAAGGTCATGAATTTATCATTTAGGACAAGTAAGCCAGGAAGGCCCTTTTTCTGTAAGGCCTCAAGCTTGTTAAAAAACCTCTGAACTCCAATGTCCATGTTCTAATATTTCTCCTCCAACTGCAACATTAATCCTCTTTTGGTCAACACTCTTTTGACTTTGAGTATAGTCTTTGTTCTATCTTATGATATCGTTAGCTTCCGAGGGCATTTCACCTAGCTCTCCTCTTATCTTGTCGATGGCCTGCCTACTCTTCAGCACCAGATCATGTTGCTCAAACATGATTTGGACCATGGGCCAAATTTCATTTATGGAATTGGAGATATCTGCCCAGATATTTTCCTTCACCTTTGCTAATGTCTTACCTGCCACTGTTTGTTTCTGAAGCTGTTGTATTTCCTACTTGAGCTTCTCTTATACTTGTCTCTCAATGTTGTATCTTGTTTGGTAGGAAGACTTGAGTTACTGGAGACTTTCAACTTCCATTTTCAACCTATTGATCTATGTTCCTTGCAGAGTCATCTCCTCCATGGAGTTGCAGATGGAATTTCTACTGTAGTGGTTGTTGGCACAGTTGTTGTACTGATTTCCACAAGGGGAACTGCACTCAATGGAATGAATTCCATCGGGGTTGATTGTTCCTTCTCTTTCAATAACCTTTCCAATTCTACCTCCATTTCCTTTATCTGTGTGTTATGTTACATGATTAGCTTCATCAATTCCTCTTTCTCATCTTTTGTTTCAGCTATTTCTTTAGCTTGTGAATCCTTTTTTGGTGGCAATTTTAGCTGCTTTCTTAAAGATATAATGTTAGCATTCTTTTTTTTTAACATCTCCTCTGCTACTTTTACATTCAAGGGATCATACCCAGTATTGAGCACCAAATCCTCTAAGGATTTTATTCTGTTATCCTTTCCAAAATAGGATATATTTTCCAGCTTCAATTGGGTCTGAACATTGTTTAGATATACCTGTAATTTTTCTTCCATAGAGGAAGCATGTGCCAATGTGGAGAAAACAATTTCTCCAATCTGTCCATGCAGATCCATCTGGTCAGCTAGATAGACTTGTTTGGTGTCAAAAAAAATATTTGACCTTTTGTAGTCAGTGATCTCTTTGGGTTGAGGCACCTGTGCTTGCAAAAATGTCAGATGCATTCTTCCTTTCTCTGTGTCAAAAGATGACAACATTTTGTGTTGTGATGTGGAGGTTTGCTTCCAGAACTGAGCGTAGGTGTTGTTCATCAACATCTGTTTCTTCTTTTTAATCATATCATATCCTTGTGGATTTTGGTTGGTCATAGCTATTGATCTAAAAATGAAGAAGACTTGTATTCTTGAAAATATTTGCAAGTTAAATTTTAAGTGTTAAAATGCAAATGGATCAACTTTGCAACACAAATTAAATAGAATTTACTCATTCAAGATGCATATAAACAACAGAAATAATAGTGAACAGAAACCACATAACACAACAAATGATAAAGGAGTTCACCCCTCTCTTGGGTTACATCTCTTGGTCCAGCTTCCAGTGGATCATTTGTATTATTTACTCAGAGTGCTCAAAAATGTGCTTTACAATGCTCAAAATGCCAAATAGACTGCTCCAATGGCTTCAGAACGTCCAAAAACCCCTAGCTAGGCTTTTTCGGCACCTCGTTTGGCCAAAAATTGAAGAAGATAGGCTTCCTGGAAGTCCCCCTTCAAACTTGTTGTCTCTGCATCTACAAATTTCACCCCTATTGGCTCAACCTAGCCCACACACATATTTAAGAATTAAAACTTAGCACTGGATGCAACCACATAAACTGTGCACACTATAGGATGGTTACGGGCGCACCTAGCCCCTAACTGCCAAGGCTATGGTCGTGTGACCCATATGACCATGCACAAGTGCAAACATAGGTCCTCGTTTCCACAAAACAATGGTTAAAGGACAAGTGGCGGTTCATTTGTATAACCATGGAAACCAAATCAAAACACAACTGTGCACACGCCAAATGATATAGCAATGGGTCATATGTTAATGCAATATGCGACCAGGGGCTGGGGATAAGCCCCAGCTTGGATGCATCCCAAATATCCACATATGCAAACATATATAAATATATTGCTATATATATAACAAGGACCAAACAGTGGCATGCCAATTGGTGTCCCTTCCCAAGTCTCTTCCCCCTACCCAGAGGTCACGGGGTCGACTCCGACCAACAACATAATTTTAAACCAATGTGTATATGACACGTGGCGTCCATTTCTTGGGCCACATGTCACCATACTATTTGCTGCAAACATGCCATGTCATGTGCCAACTTCCCACACAACTGTCTACCATGTGTCATATGGCCTGCCACGTCAGTGTCCGTACGGACTGTACGGACTGTACAGTCAACATCCATTTTTTTTGCTTGTTTTTCATTTTGTATAGAACGTGATATCTCTCGCTCCCGATGTCCGTTTGAACCCAAACAAGTTGCATTTGGTTCATAATTATGAGGCCTACGCTCTCGTTCTATTTGAAGTGATTCTGAGCACTTTGAATTTTTGAGCAAAATTTGATCCCCTAGATCACACCTCCCCATTAGAAAGCTTTTGGACCTCCAAAAGACTATTTTCAGTCTGTTTGATGATGAGGGTATATCTCCCTCACCTTTCCAACCTCCACCAACAATATGCCCTAGGTAAATAAGTGAAGTCTTTCCAAACTCACATTTGGACATCTTCAAAAACAACTTTTCCTTTCTCAAAACATCCAAAACTTGTTTCACATGTT
>JZKD02S0689815.1:429969-462115 GCA_000966675.3 Picea glauca
GGACTACAGTACAACCGGTGAGCTTCGACAAGCTAAGGAGGAGGTATTTTTCAGTGATATTTTGTTATTGATGTTTTGAGTATACTTATGTTTTAAGCTCTTAAATCTTAAAGTTGGCCTACTACTTATTTCATCATGTTATTAAATTTATCATTGACAAGATGTAGAAGAAATGTGTAAATAAAAATCAATGAAATCATGCTAAATCAAAGTTGTTCATGTGTAAATGTATTAATAAGTGATTATTTGCTTAGCATCTTGTACCTGGGTGCTACAGAGGAAAAACTTAGGCTTAATGACCTTTTTATGGGTTTTGTGTGCTACTTCCCTTTCTTTTTTCACCATGGGGTTAGAAAAACATTTCACCATCAAGATCATGCATTTTTCATCGATCATATTACATATTTTATTGAAGAGAAACTAACTAACCTATGTCCTAACCTACTCATTTGCACCTTTAGCCCAGCTTATACTGTTGGGCTAAGAAAATACTCTACCTTGGGGCTATTTGACCAAGATTAAACTGTTTGGTCAAATTTATTCACTAGCTAACCTAATTACTTGGCTGAGATTAGACAGTTTAGCCAAGCTTATTCACTAATCCTAAATACTTAAATTTAAAAGACTTGGCCATGTTTAAATTGTATGTATCAAGTCAATATCATTTCATGGGGATTTATCCATTTTTTTTTATGCCCTCTTTTTATTTTTCTCATTTTTTATTTCTTTTTTATTGTCTTTTCTTTTGTAGAATGCAATATTATCTGCAAGTCAAAAACACTAAAGGAACAAAATTACAATCAAGAGTTGATCCTATAAATTATAGGGTTATAATAGTGGCTCCACCTGGGGATGGTACCCTCCTTGTGAGGTGCCAAGAAAACTCTGTGTTTTCCCAAGCACCACCCTACCACCCTGTTTTCTAGCGACAACTAGATGGAAGCTACAAATCCCAATATTCAAGCACCAACTCGAATATCAGAGGACCACAATCCCTCCTAGCACCACCCTACCTCCCTGATTATACATAATTGATTGACAAACAAACAATGTAGGTAATTCAATTTTTACCCCTTCTTCATTATTCTGCAATTCTTCTCTGGTTCAAAAAGTGTTCTGCAGTTCTGCTCTGCTACATGCTATTCTTCTATTATGCTCTTCTGTTCTGCAATTCTTCTCTGGTTCAAAATTTGTTTTGTAGTTTTTCTCTGCTACATGCTATTCTGCTATTCTGCTCTTTCTTCTATCTATTCAGTGACTATTACTCATCTCTGAGTTTTATCTCATTCTCTGCATTCTTTCATTTTACCTTTCTTACAGTTCATCTCATTGTTTTAGTTAGAACAACCAACATTCCACCGTCATTCCATTTCCATTTTATCCTATACCTCTTATTCAGTTACAACTTGAATCTCCAAGAAAACATCAACAACTAAATTGCCAACCGTCCAAGAATCATGATTCAGTTCTGATAACTGAATCGTAACTGATCGATTACCTATGAGGTGAAACAGTAACCCTTCAATCAAGTTTCCAATTAACCAACACCGTTGGATTAAATCTGTAGGATTTCGTGTTTATCTCATATGCTCACTAGCTGTGACCGAGCACTAAACAAAATTTGAATTTTGTGATTTCGCATTTCGGCATTCCGGTGATGAAGGGTCTCGACACTCCAAGTTGCGATCGCTGAGACTCCGAGATGGAGCTTAGCATCGCTACCTTCTTCCCCTCACATGACCACCTGCGGTAACCACAGGCTGCACCAAAAGGCACTTCGTATTTTGTGAACTTATGAACTTCATTGAGCCTGATCAATGGTCGAGATCTCCAATGATCCGATGGTCTAGATCTCATTGCGATCTCACATATCGCGATTCCTGTGATGAAGGGTCTTGATACTCCAAGTCACGATCGCCGAGACTCCGAGATGGATCTTAACACTGCTAGCTTCTTCCCTTAAGCCTTCGATAATGTGACCTTGTCTATGACCACAGGCCAGACCTTATCGTGGTTTCGCATATCGTGAGTTGCAAGGTTAGAGCATTTCCTTCCTTTCAATTTCTAGTCAGCGAAAAGTTAATCCCTCGCCACATGTCCCTCTTGGATCAACGGTCAAGATATTATCGCAATTTCACAATTTCACGAGCCTTTGTCATGCTTGATCAACGGTCCACGATCTCGATGATTTGATGATCCAGATCTTTTCATAATCTCGCATATTTCGAGTTCCAACACCATGCTCCATTGACTCCTCCAATGTTCAAGTCATCGAAATTTCAATCGATTGCCATGTGTCCTATGACTCCACCGGTCAGGATTGTTATCATGATTTCACATATCATAAGTTTGAACCTCTTTCCTTTGGATTTCCTGATCTGCAAAACTCTGAAATGAAACCTTTGTCGTGCTTTGAATGTTTTCATCCTTCTGATCTTACACTATTTATCTTTCCATTATTGCTACGCTACTGATCATGCTAATCTTCACCATCAATGACAAACATGCATACTCTGCCTCTATCTAAAAACATGCCATCAATCTCCCCCTTTGGCATTGATGGCAACCACTTGAAAAACATGCAACTATACCACTGTAGCATCTTTGAAATTACTACCACTGTAGCATCCTTGAAATTACTACCACTATAGTATCCTTGAAATTACCACACTTTCTCCCCCTTTGACATCAATGTCAAAGAAGAAACACGCTCCCCCTGAGTTGTTGCAGTACATACTCCTCCTGTCAACTACGAGCAACTTAGAAATACAACAGATATTCAATAAGTACTCCCCCTGATCAGGTGAACAGATTAGATGAAAGAATTTATAACCCCCAACTTTTGATGAAGATATCCAAAAGGGGTCGTTGCTAACGGTTTAGTAAAGATATCAGCTATTTGTTCTATGGAAGGAATATAACTCACTTGAACAATTTTGTTTGTAACTTGTTCTATGAGAAAATGTTATTTTATTGGTATGTGATTAGATTTTGAATGAAGTAAAGGATTCTTAGAGATATTGATGGCACTGGTGTTATCAGAGTGAAGTGGAATGGGATTAGTGTAAGTTACCTTCAGATCTACAAAGGTTTGTATCATCCATACAATTTGTGTGCAGCAAGTAGTAGTAGCAATGTATTCTTCCTCTGTAGTTGATAATGAAATGGATCCTTTCTTTTTACTAAGCCATGCTACTAATGAGTCACCCAGAAAGAATGCTCCTCCACTGGTGCTTTTTCTCTCATTAACACAGTTTGCCCAATTGGCATCCGAATAAGAAGCTAATTGAAAGTTCTAATTTCTAGGATACCAGAGACCATAATTCATTGTGCCTTTCAAGTACTTGAATATCCTTGTTACCGCTACTAGATGACTTTGTTTAGGAGATGACTGATAGCGACCTACCATTCCAACAGCTTTCATTATATCAGGATGGGAAGTTGTGATGTACAAAAGACTGCCTATCATTGATCGATATGTCCTTTGATCAACATCGGGTGACATATCATCTTTACTAAGCTTGAAACCAACCACCATAGGTGTACTAACAGGAGAGGAATCCTCCATATGAAATTTCTTCAACATCTCTTTCAAATATTTTTCTTGAGAGATAAATATTCTTGCAGAACTCTGATTTACTTGTAAACCAAGAAAATATGATAGTTCTCATATCATGGACATCTCAAATTCTGTTTGCATAGATTTAGCAAACCATTGGACAAATGATTCATTAGTACAACCAAAAATAATATCATCTACATAAACCAAAACAACTAGTAAATTATCACCTTTAGACTTAATGTAGAGATTGTTATCAACATTACCTTTCTTGAACCCTTTGTCTTGTAAAAATTTGTCCAGACTATAATACCAAGCTCGTGGTGGTTGTTTCGGTCCATATAAGGCCTTCTTCAACTTGCAAACATAATTAGGATTATCTTTCAATGAGAATCCTTTAGGTTTCTCCATATATACTTCTTCCTCTAGATCTCCATTAAGAAACACTAACTTAACATCCATTTGATACACTTTAAAGTTCTTATGGCATGAAGATGCAAGGAACATTCTGATGGCTTCCAATCTTGCCACTGGTGCAAAGGTTTCATCAAAATCTTGACCTTCAACTTGTGCATACCCTTTACAGACTAATCTGGCTTTATTTCTAACAACTTGTCCTTTTTCATTCATTTTATTCTTGAACACCCATTTGGAACCTATTACATTCTTATCTTCGAGTCTAGGTACAAGCTCCCAAGTATTGTTCATCTCAATCTGATCAAGCTCTTCATTCATAGCTCTAATCCAATCATCATGTTGGCTGGCTTCATAATTTTTTTTAGGTTTAGTCATAGATAAAAAAACAACATGATATTGTTATGAGTCTTTAATCAATTTCCTTATTGTCTAAACTCCTTTATTTATATCTCCAATTATCTGATTTCCAGGATGATTCTTTCTAACAATTCTGAGAGGTGATTTTGATTCTTTCTATTGATTTCTATTAGTCGGAGTATTTTCATCTTCATCTGATTCAGATTCTTCTCTTTCTGATCCTTGGACCTGTACATCTTCATATTCAACTATATCTTATGTGCTTGGATTAACACTGCTTAAATTTATGACTGGTATTTCTTCATCAACTTTTATGTCTATAAAATCAACCATTTTATGCAGTCTCTTATTGTAACATCTGTATCCTTTACTGTTTTTAGCATAACCCAAGAAGATACCTTCATCAGCCCTGTCATCATATTTTCCAATATTTTCATCATTGTTCTTGATATAACATTTACTCCCAAAGACTTTAAAATGCTTGATTGAAGTAGGTCTTCCAAACCATAGTTCATAAGGAGTCTTGTCACTATGTGGCTTGAGATGAGCTTTGTTAAGGATATGAATAGCTGTATGAATTGCTTCCAACCAATATGTCTGAGGTATGTTCCTTTCATTCATCATTGATCTTGCCATTTGTTGTACTGATCCATTCTGCCTCTCAACAACTCCATTTTGTTGTGGAGTCCTTGGAATTGTGTACTCTCTTTTGATTCCATGTTTATCACAGAACTCTTTGAATTTCCATGAGCTAAACTCTCCTCCCCTATCAGACCTTACTTCCTTCAATATTTTTCCTATTTGATTCTCAGTTAGAGCCTTAAACACTTTGAATTTTTCAAATGCTTCATATTTTTCCTTCAAAAAGGCAACCCATGTTAGTCTATAATAATCATCAATAATCAACATAAAATAATTTTCTTTACCTGTACCTGCTTTCCTTGATGGTCCACATAAATCCATATGTACTAACTGGAGAGGTTTTTCTCTTGAAGGAAAGTTTTTAGATTTGAACTATGTCCGAGTAAGATTTTCTATCTGGCATGGTTTACAAACATAATCATATGGCTTTGATATCTTTGGAAGATCCTTTACTGCCCCACTATTTTTGAGCTTGATTATATGATCAAAATTTAAGTGTCCAAGTCTCCTATGCCATAGCCAACTTTCATCATACTTTCTTAAGTAACATTCTTCTTTTTCTTCTTTTAACACATAGACATTGTTTTCTGTTTATCCCTTTTGCAACTAGCTATCATGAATTCACATATTTTATTCTACAATCTTTAGAGGTAAAAATGACTTCACATCCTCGGTCACAAACTTGAATTACACTAAGCATATTATGTTTCAGACCTTCTACAAACAACACATCTTAATATTTCCCTTTGCCATTACTCAAACTCACCATTCCTTTACCTTTTGTTTTTCTTGGTGCATCATTTCCAAAAGTTACATTCCCTGATTTGGTTTCACTTAGAGTTAGAAACTTACGTTTTTATCCAGTCATATGTTTGGAACATCCACTGTCAATATACTATGGATTCTTTTCTCTTTGAACTGATAACACTAGTCTACACTTGTCATCTTCTTTCTTCTTCCAAATCTTGAAATTTTCAGCAGTAGGATTCGAATATGGCTTAAAATTCTTTAAGCGACAATATGTAGCTTTATGTCCATAGTTATGACAGCTGTAACATTCTGGTTCACTGAATAACAGATCATAATGATTTTTATGCTCATAATTGTTGTTATGTTTCACCTGTGTGATGCAGGAGCATCGCCAACGTCAAGCGAGTGTGGGGCAAGCGCCAACGCATTTTGACACATGATGAATTGTTTAAATATTTTTGAGGTTTGATACACCAAACATAAATGTAATAATTAAGAAAGGGCATACTTCTTGATTGTAATCAAAACTTGAGAGTCCCACTCTCGTCTGAAGGACTAAGAGGCATTTATAATAGTAAATGTAGGTAGGTAGCTTGAAATTCGTAGATTAGATAGTTTAGAGCGAGGGGGGAAACAGGATATAGACACCCTCACTTGTATCATTGTAACATTAGCAGCATAACCAATTGAGGATAGAACATAGAGAAGAGAGAAGAGAGCTATAGTTGAAAACACCCATGTACAGAGATTTGAATTAATAGAAAGAGATTCGATTCAAATTCATGGTGTCATATTGTTCTTTGTGTATGCATGTTGAATGTTATGCTCATGGATGTTTACTTTCTGTTATACATTTGCTTTATATGATATATATATGATTTCATGCTTTGTGTTTGAAGTATAAGAGAGAGTAAGGAATGAGTTTCAATTGTTTCTCTATCTGAGAAAGAGTTCCTGCAAGGAGTGCATTGACAAGAATCCAAAGTTTCATCTTTGAAAAGCTCAGAAGAGATAACATTATTCTCATCCTCATAGAAGTGCAAGTTAAGCACAGGAGCCGTGCAAGGAGTGCACAGGCCGAGAGAAGTCTTAGTGTTTTCAACCTGAGCGAAATTGTTGAAGGACTACTATTGTAGGGAGTGCACAGAGTCGAAGGACTTCAATTCTTTGAAGTAATTGAAGGATTCACTGCAAGGAGTGCATGCAGGAGTCTTCTTTAAGACTCAGAGTTGGAGAAAGATCAATAGGGCTAGTGCCTTGAAGAGTTGTAAGAAGGCATAGTGAATGTGGTTTGCTGGTGGACCAGTTTCATGAAGGAGATACCACGTTCATTTCGCAGAAAATCATCAAGGAGGAATTTGACGGTCGGAATCCTCCGTGGAGGATTCGTGAAGTCCCGAGGGCCCTCAGATATGGTAAAGGAGTAGGGGAGTTACGGAAAGAAGTTTTCGAGGTGAAATCTTGGGAGAATTGAGCTGTAGGATCTGAACCAATGAGGGCCATTGGATCACCCACATAAAATCTCATTTTGGAGTTTCATGAGTTGGAAGGTTGAAACCTTTGCATCAAGACTCACAAGGTCGTGAGGTGCAAAGTCCCTAAATAGCGAGAGGATCTGAGCCATCCGATTGGAAGGACACGTGTCACGAGATCACCAGTATCAAGGTTTTGTGGGTTGAGGAGATGAAGGCATAGCATTCGGATTCATGAAGTCACGAAGTCTAGGAACTCCAAAAAGGAAGGAAATTCTATCGTGGGACCCGCATAGAAGACGTGTCGGAATTTCTCCATTTCGTCATATCAGAGGGTAAAGGGTTGAGAATTTTGTCTTGAAAATCCCAAAGCGACGAGTAGCAAAGTCGTGAAAGAATCTAAGTTGTCCATCGGAGGAGGACAGGTGGCAGAAATCTAAGTATCTCGCGAACTTGGAGGTTCGCAGGGTGAAAGTCCAGAACTTGGGTGCTCCGAGTCGTGAAGTCGCGAAATCGTGAGGAGTGTGAACAATCGTCAGATCTAGGTCACAGGAGGACCATTGGATCAGGGACCCCATCATATTTCATGTATTCAAGGTTTTGAAGGTTTAAAGGAGTTGTGTTCAATTGCAGAAGTCATGAGGTGCCAAAGTCGGGCAGGAGGGACATGTGGAAGAACCTCAAGGTAGGGCTCGCACGATAGATAGGTGGACAAACATCACCTATTGGAAGGAGTCAACACCCTGTTGACCTCTTACGTCTCGAGGAATCAAGAGATAAGGGAATGAAAGTTTGAGCCTTTGACTCGCGAAGTCGTGAGTAGAGAGAACGAGAGGAGAAAAGTCAATATCGCCTCTCAGGGTTTTGGGAAAGAAAGGTGCCAAGGTTGGACGTTTGAACTCACAAAGGCGTGAGAGGTGAGGAGTGCTAGTGCTTAGCCTAGCCGGTAGTCATGCAAGGAGGGCACTGATAGAAGAAAGGGATATACCTATTTCACGATTTCGGATATCATGGATTTGAGAAGGAAGAGTCAGGAGTCATGACTCGCGAACTCGCGAGATTGCGAGTTGCCGAAAAGGACCTATGGATTGATAAATTTGCAGATTCCAGTAAGAATAAAAAGAGATGATCCAGCTCAAGGGTGTATAAAATTATCCTATGAGCGGATATTAGCCCGAGGGCTGATAGTTCTACAACATCTGGTATCAAATCCTAATTCTTGTTTGTATATTTAAGGCAGGAAAAGCGAGAAGGAATTTCAGCCATGCAACCGAGGAGAAGAGACAGGCAAACACCCGATCCACCGTAGGATAGGGAAATGCCATAAGGAAGGGGTATGCAGGTGCCAAATCCAGCCATGGAAAGGGATATACATGACCTACACACCAGAGTCATAGACATGGAAATAAAACAAAGGCACACAACTGGTGCTGGGGATGTCAGTGATTCCGAAAGTGAAAATGAAGCTAGACATGACGAAGAAGAAGTCACAGCAGAAGATGCAGCAAATGAATGCCTGATTAGGGTTGTTGCAAGAATGGGTGCTAAGGTAAAAATGGACATTCTAGTTTATGAGGGAAACTTGGATGCTAAAGATATTCTAGACTGGATTAGAGCTCTGGACATATATTTTGACTATGAAGATGTTGAAGAAGACAATAAGGTCAAACATGTTGGCATGAGACTTAAAGGACAATCAACATTGTGGTGGGATGAACTGCAAGCTGAAAAATGCTGCCAAGGTAAGCAGAAAATCAAGAGTTGGTTAAGGATGATTGCAAAGATGAAAGCGAAATTCATTCCAAGGGATTATCAAATTTCTTTGTTTCGAAGAACGCAAAATTTGAGACAAAAGTTGATGTCAGTGAAGGAGTACACTGAAGAGTTCTATAGGCTGAACATTAGAGCAGGTCATCGTGAAAGTAATGAGAAAAAGGTTTCCATGTATATGAATGGCTTGAGATATGAAATTCAGGATGAGATGAGCATGATGACCATACAAATGGTGGAAGATGCTTATCAGATGGCTCTGAAATCTGAAGAGAAGTTGAGCTGAAAAAAAGGTCAAAGAGGCTGAGGCAGAAGTCAACCCAGAGGCAAAGTAGATGCCCAGGATAAAAACCAAAAACCAAAGGAAGACTAGAAGAAACCTTAGACTCAAACTGAGAGAGTTGGAAGTTCACAGAGAGGGTAGCATAATGAATAGAGAGGTCAGTATGCTGATAGAAACATTTTTCCTCGTACCAGAGGTAGAGGAAGAGGAAGAGGTGGAGTAGTGAAATGCTTCACATGTGGAAAGAATGGACACAAATCTTATGAATGTCCATATAAGAAGAAAGAAGGTGGTGAAACTCACATCGCCGAAGCATAGAGGCAGAATGTTGAGGTAGAGCATGATGAAGGAAGAATATCATTGATGATGCGAAAGGTTCTCTTAACACCAGAGAAGGAGGTGGAGAATCCAGTGAAAAGGAACAGTCTTTTCCAGACTTCTTGAAAAACCAAGGATAGGGTATGCAAAGTCATCGTGGACAGTGGTAGCACAGATAATATCATTTCTATAGAGATGGTAGAAAAGATGGAGTTGGAGACCATTGAACATCCAAGTCCATATAGAGTTTCATGGCTACAAAAAGGGCATTAGGTAAATGTCACTAAACAATGTTTAGTTGAGTTTAAAATAGGAGGATATAAGGATGAAATACTCTGTGATGTTATTCCCATGGATGTTTGTCATCTATTGTTGGGTAGAACATGGAAATATGACAGGAATGTGATTCATGATGGGAGGAAGAACACATACACCCTAGAGAAGAATGGGAGGACTCACATGTTGCTTCCAATCAAAGACAAGGAGGTGATACCTAAAGTAAGAAATAGTGTACTTCTCATGAGTGGGAAGGAACTTCTTACAGAGGTTAAGAAGAAGGAGGAACCACAATTCATTGTGGTCTGGAAGACAAAGATTGTTTTAACTAGCACAAGGGTAGATGATTTACCAGAAGAGGTTCAGGAATTGCTGGAAGAGTTCACTAACATAGTAGTGGATGAACTACCTCGTTCGTTTCCACCGATTAGAAGTATAAGTCATCAAATTGATCTCATACTTGGAGCTAGTTTGCCAAACAAAGTAGCATACAGATTAACGTCGCAGGAGAATGAAGAGTTCAAAAGACAAGTCCATGATTAGTTGGACAAAGGTTTGGTTAGAGAAAGCTTGAGTCCATGTGTTTTTCCAACAGTGCTCAGTCCGAAGAAAGACAGAGGCTGGAGGATGTGTACTGACTTGTGGGCAATCAACAAAATAAACATTAGGTACAGATTTCCATTGCCAAGGATGGATGATCTGATGGATTGTTTGAGTGGAGCCAAATTTTTTTCGAAGATTGATTTGAAAAGTGGATATCACCAGATTCGTATGAGAGAAGGTGACGAATGGAAGACGACATTCAAAACCAATGAAGGGTTATATGAATGGATTGTCATGCCCTTTGGTTTAACAAATGGGCCGAGTACTTTCATGAGATTTATGAACGAAGTCATGAAGGATTTCATCGGAAAACTTTTTATTGTATATCTTGATGACATACTAATTTTCAGTAAAACAATGGCAGAGCATCTGAAACATTTGGCTACAGTGATGAAGAGGTTGCATTAAGAGAAATTGTTGATAAACATGAAGAAGTCCTCATTCATGAAGACAGAGCTCATTTATTTGGGTTTTTTTATTTCTACAGATAAATTGAGGATGGATCCAGATAAGGTGGAGGTAATTAAGAATTGGTCATCACCGAAGAGTATATTTGAAGTTCGAAGTTTTCACGGATTGGCTAGTTTCTACCGAAAATTCATCAGGAATTTTAGTGGAATTAGTGCACCGATGATGGACACAGTGAAGAAGAGACACAAATCTTTTCACTGGATGGAATAGGCTGAGAAAAGATTCAATTTGCTGAAAAGGAAAATTACGAAACAACCAATTCTGGTATTGCCTGATTTCCAAAAGACATTTCAAGTAAAATCTGATGCAAGTGGATTTGCAATAAGGGTAGTCTTGAGTCAAGAAGACGGGTGGATAACATATTTCAGCGAGATGCTGAATGAATCCAAGATAAAATACTCCACGTATGATAAGGAATTCTATGCTATTATTCAGGCATTGAAAAAATGGAGACATTACTTAATTCCTAAGGAGTTTGTCTTGTACAGTGACAATCATGCTTTGTAATTTGTGACTCAACAAGAGAAGTTGAATAAAAGACATGTTAAATGGGTTGAATACATGCAGAACTTTACTTTTGTAACTAAGCATATTTATGGAACTGCTAACAAGGTTGTTGATGCTTTGAGAAGGAAATGTTTGCTGTTGCAGGAGTTTAGAGTCAAAACACTGGGTTTTGATGATCTCAGGGACATGTATAGAGATGATTCAGATTTTAAAGAGGTGTATGAAGCAGCTGAGAATCCAATTCTTAGAGACAAAAGTCAATGGATAGAATACATGATCTAGGAAGGATTACTGTTTAAGGGTAATCAACTTTGTATTCCAAAATGCTCCATGAGGGAGAATTTGCTAAAGTAGAAACATAGTAGAGGATTGGTCAAACATTTTGGTCATGAAAATACGTTCACAAAGCTGAATGATTCATATTTTTGGCCAAGAATGCGAGAAAACATCAAAAGATTCATGGACAGATGTAGAATTTGTCAACATTCAAAAGGAAAGAGGCAGAATGCAGGTTTTTATCAACCATTACCCATACCTGAGAGGTTGTGGGATGCAGTCAGCATGGACTTCATATTGGGGTTTCCAAGAACACAAAGAGGATTTGACTCAATATTTGTGGTAGTGGATAGATTTTCCAAAATGGCACATTTCATTCCATGTCAGAAAACCAGTGACGCAACTCACATTGTGAACCTGTTTTTCAAAGAAGTCGTTTGACTTCATGGCTTACTAAGGAGCATAGTTTTAGATCAAGAAACTAAGTTCATAGGAGACTTCTAGAGAACCTTATGGAAGAAGCTGGGAAAAACTTGTTGTTTAGTTCATCTTATCATCCTCAGATGGATGGGTAGATAGAAGTCGTGAACAAAAGTTTGGGAGACTTGTTGAGGATCTTGGTGACAGAACACCACAATCAGTGGGACAACATATTACCACTGGAGGAATTTGCTTATAATGACTCGCTTAATAGGAGAACAACATAGAGTCCATTTCAAATTGTTTATGGGATGCAGCCAAGAGGAGTTTCAGAATTGAGAGATTCAGAACAGAATGCAACTACGAGTGCTAGTGCAGAGGATTTTGCAAAAGCAATGAAGGAACTTCACAGCCAGGTGAAGGAGCGATTGCAAAAATCGAGCCAAGAGTATAAGAAAAGAGCAGATAAACACATGAGACAACTTCAATTTGAGGTTGGTGATTTGATTCTGGCACATTTGAGAAAGGAAAGGTTCCCGAAAGGGACATATAACAAACTGAAGATGAAGAAGATTGGACCATGTAAGATCTTGAAGAAATTTGGGGCAAATGCTTATGAGATTGAATTACTCGATGGGATTGGAATTTCTCCAATATTCAATGCCTCATATTTGTACCCATACAAAGATGAGGAAGCAGGAACAAGTAATGAACAACCAGAGGTTCAGTGGACTAAACAGATGCCAGTTGCAGAGAAACCACAAATGGAAATAATATTGGACAAAAGAGTTAGCAAGAAAACCAGAAGAAAAGAATATTTTGAATACTTGGTCAAATGGAAGGGACACCCAGTTGAAGATGCCAGTTGGGAAAATGAAGCAGAGATCCAGAAGCGTGGACAGACCATGCGAGAGCTCATAGACAGGAGCCCATGAAAATTTTCAAGCGAGCGAGTATGATGTAGGAGCATCACCAACGTCAAGCGAGCGTGGGGCAAACGCCAACGCATTTTGACACATGATGAATTGTTTAAATATTTTTGAGGTTCGATACACCAAACATAAATGTAATAATTAAGAAAGGGCGTACTTCTTGATTTTAATTAGACCTTGAGTGTCATGCTCTCATCTGGAGGACTAAGAGGCATTTATAATAGTAAATGTAGGTAGGTAGCTTGAAATTCGTAGATTAGACAGTTTAGAGAGAGCAAGGAAATGGGATATAGACACCCTCACTTGTATCATTGTAACATTAGTAGCATAACCAATTGAGGATAGAACATAAAGAAGAGAGCATAGAGTTATAGCTGAAAACACCCATGTACAGAGATTTGAATTAATAGAAAGAGCTTCGATTCAAATTCATGGTGTCGTATTGTTCTCTGTGTATGCATGTTGAATGTTATGCTCATGGATGTTTACTTTTTGCTATACATTTGATTTATATGCTATATATATGATTTCATGCTTTGTGTTTGAAGTCTGAGAGAGAGTAAGGAATGAGTTTCAATTATTTCTCTATCTGAGCAAGAGTTCTTGCAAGGAGTGCAATGAAGTTGTCCGCAAGGAGTGCATTGACAAGAATCCAGAGTTTCATCTCTGAAAAGCTCAGAAGAGATAACATTATTCACATCCTCGTAGAAGTGCAAGTTAAGCACAGGATCCGTGCAAGGAGTGCGCAGGCCAAGAGAAGTCTCAGTGTTTGCAACCTGAGCGAAATTGTTGAAGGACTACTGTTACAGGGAGTGCGCAGAGTCGAAGGACTTCAATTCTTTGAAGTAATTGAAGGATTCACTACAAGGAGTGCATGCAAGATTATTCTTTAAGACTTGGAGTTGGAGAAAGATCAAGAGGGCTAGTGCCTTGAAGAGTTGTAAGAAGGCATAGCAAAGGTGGTTTGCTGGTGGACCAGTTTCATGAAGGATATACCACGTTCATTTCGCAGAAATTGTCAAGGAGGAATTTTACGATCAGAATCCTCCGTGGAGGATTCACGAAGTAATGAGGGCTGTCAAATCTTGTAGAGGAGTATGGGAGTTATGGCAAGAAGTTTTAGATGTTCAATCTTGAGAGAATTAGGTCATAGGATCTGAACCAACGAGGGTCGTTGGATCACCCACGTAAAATCTCATTTTGGGGTTTCGTGAGTTGGAAGGTCGAAACCTTTGCATCAAGACTCACAAGGTCGCGAGGTGTGAAGTCCCAAAATAGTGAGAGGATATGAGCCATCCGATTGGAAGGACATGTGTCATGAGATCACTCGTATCGAGGTTTCATGAGTTGAGGAGTTGAAGGCATAGCATCCGGATTCGCGAAGTCACAAAGTCCGAGAACTCCAAAAAGGCAGGAAATTCTATCGTGGGACCTGCGTAGAAGACATGTCAGAATTTTTCCATTTTGGCATATCAGAGGGTAAAGGGTCGAGACTTTCATCCTGAAAGTCCCGAGGCAGTGAGTAGTGAAGTCGCAAAAGAATCTAAGCCATCCATCAGAGGAGGACAGGTGGCAGAGATCTAAGGATCTCGCGAACTCGAAGGTTCACAAGGTGAAAGTCCAGAACTTGGGTGCTCTAAATCGCGAAGTCACGAAATCGTAGGTTCGTAGGGTGAAAGTCCAGAACTTGGGTGCTCAGAGTCACAAAGTCATGAAATCGTGAGGAGTGTGAACAACCATCGGATCTAGGTCACGGGAGGACCATTAGATCAGGGACCCCATCACATTTCGCATATTCGGGGGTTCAGAGGTTGAAAGGAGTTGTGTTCGATTGCAGAAGTCGCGAGGTGCCGAAGTCGGGAACAAGGGACATGTGGCATAACCTCAAGGTAGGGCCTGCATGATAGATAGGTGGACACACGTCACCTATTGGAAGGAGTCAATACCTCGTTGATCTCTCACGTCTCAGGGACTCAAGAGATAAGGGAATGAAAGTTCGATATTTCGACTCGCGAAGTCGCGAGTAGAGAGAACGAGAGGAGAAAATTCAATATCACCTCTCGAGGGTTTGGGAAAGAAAGGCACCAAGGTTGGACCTTTGAACTCGTGAAGGCACGAGAGGCGAGGAGTGCTAGTGCTTAGCCTAGCTGGTGGTCATGCAAGGAGGGCATTGACCAAAGAAAGGGCTATACCTATTTCATGATTTCAGATATCGTGGATTTAAGAAGGAAGAGTCAGGAGTCACGACTTGTGAACTCGCGAGATTGCGAGTTGCCAAAAAGGACCTGTGGATTGATAAATTTGTAGATTCCAGTGAGAATCAAAAGAGTCGATCCGGCTCAAGGGCATATAAAACGATCCTGTGAGTGGATCTCGGCCCAAGCACCGATAGGTTTGTAGCACTGCGTCCTTCCTCCATCCATCACATGATTTATAGTATGTGGTCATTTATTTCTTGGTTGTCTCAATCTTTGTTGTGGCATATAATTATTCCTTGAGTATCTTGATTTCAAATATCTACAGCCTAAAGAACAGTTTACAGCTTTGTGACCAAAGTTAGAACAGAAAAAACAATAACCATAGAAAAAACCTTTGTACCTGGAAAAAGGCTGTAGTCAATTTCGTCCATGCTAATGATTTCTTTGATCAGAAAATGTGTTTGTGTTATTTCTTTGATCTACATATTTGGTTCTAGTACTTTTTCTTTCATTCCTTCTTGGTGGCTAATTTTCTTTCTTTGTTTCTGCAGAGTGGTTGTTGTCAATGATTGTAGTGTTGAAAACCTTGATGGCTTCTGTATTACTTGAATGATCACTACTCGATCCTTCTTCATAGCCCAAGCTGGCTTTCAACTTTGGATTCCTTTGCTGGTTTAGAATGAAAGTTAATTCTTCTGAAGCTTTAATACTTGGCAGATTTTGGTGATACAATGCCTTAAACTTCTCCATTTCTTTTCTAGTTTTTACTATCTCTTCTTCTAAGGCTTCACACCTCGCTTTCTTCTCTGAAAATTTTTGTTTCAGTATGTCTTCTATTTTCTTTGCCTCTTCTAACTCTACTTTTAGTAGAGAAAGGTTTTCATCAGGTTTTTTACCATTCATTTTAAACTGCTTCAACAACTGTTTTTGTTATCTCTTCTTACATTTGAGTCTGTCAATTTCTTCAAAAGAACTGATTAATTCACCTTCCATATCCACCATAGCTTCTTCATCATCCATTTCACCACCTGTGTGATCATCATCAATATCTCCCATAGCCATAAGCATAAAATCATTCACTTTGTCTTCACATGATTAATCACTATCTATGTCTTCTGAGGAATTGTCATTATTTTCACACAAACTTTTCTTTTTACTATATTTCTTGAATTTGTACTTCTTTTCATCATCAAAGTTCTGGTCCTTTTTTTGATGGGGACACTTAGATGAAAAATGACATATCTTACCACAGTTATAGCATTTGAAGGGAAGCTTGCCTTGATATTTTCCCGATCCTTTCTTTAACCTTCTCACAAATTTTGCCTCAATATCATCTAAATATGAATCGGTATTCTTGTCTTCTTTAAAAGATGCTTCTCTAGTAATGGATTTATCTTTGTTGATTCTCATTTCATATGCAATTAAAGTTCCTAGGAGTTGATCAATGGACAGAATTTTAATATCATTTAGTTCTTCTATTGCAGAGACTTTTGGATTAAATTTATCAAGCAAAGATCTTAAAATATTCTGAACTAAAAGTGATTCTTCAATCTTCTCACCAAGACCCTTCATGGAATTCACAAGTTCTTCAACTCTTAATAAATACTTGCTAACTATTTCAACTTCATTCATCTTTAGTTGTTCAAACTTCAACCTAAATGTTTGAAGTTTGGCATCTTTTACTTTCTCATTTCCTTCATAGATGATAATAAGTTTATCCCACATTTCTTTGGCAGTTTGAAGATGCATCACCTTTACAAACTCGGATTCTGCAATTCCATTCAAGATATCATTTGTTCCCTTATCATTAAATCTAAATTCTAACTTATCATCCTTGGAAGCTAGCACAACAGGCTTTGTATATCCAGTCTCTACTACATCCCAAATGTCAGCACCTAAGGTAATTAGGTATGTTCTCATTCTAACCTTCCAAAAGGAAAAATTTGTTCCATCAAATAGAGGAGGCTTACTGGCTGAAGTCCCTTCATGACTTGTCATGTTTAATCTTACAGATCTACCTTTAAATAAAAGGAACCTGCTTTGATACGAATTGTTGAAATTACTAAGACAACTGAGAGGGGGGGTGAATCAGTTGATATTGTTCTTTAACAATTTTACGTTTATTAAACCATTATTAATCTTTCTTCAAGTGATCATCAATATTATACAACATATGGACAACATAAATAATGAGCATCAGTCACACACAAGATATGCACAGAGACAGATTTTCATGAGGAAACCCATAAAGGGAGAAAACCTCTTCTTCTTCGAAATGATAGGTAGTCTTTTAAGTTCTGTACATCATCTATGTTTGAGAACCAACTAAAAGTGAGGCTACTACCTCTATTTTACAAGCTCCAACTTGTTGAGAGCACCAACTCTATGGTTTCTCTAGCACCGACTAGAAGGAAGCACCAACTCCCTGTGTGTTCCACCACCAACTGGATGGAAGCACCTACTTCCACTTATACAAGCACCAACTTGTTTGAGAGCACCAACTCTATGGTTTCTCTAGCACCCACTAAAAGGAAGCACCAACTCCCTGATTGTTCTGACACCGACTGGATGGAATCACCTTCTTCCACTTATACAAGCGCCAACTTGCATATAGAAAACTCTGTGTTTTCCCAAGCACCACCCTGCCACCCTGTTTTCTAGCCACAACTAGATGGAAGATACAACTCCCAATATTCAAGAACTAAATCGAATATCAGAGGACCACAGTCCCTCCTAGCACTAACCTACCTCCCTAATTATACATAATTGATTGACAAACAAACACTGCAGGTAATTCAATTCTTACCCCTTCTTCATTGTTATGCAATTCTTCTCTAGTTCAAAAGTTGTTCTGTAGTTCTACTCTGCTACATGCTATTATTCTATTCTTCTCTTCTGTTATGCAATTCTTCTCTGGTTCAGAAATTGTTTTGCAGTTCTGCTCTGCTACATGCTATTCTGCTATTCTTCTCTTGCTTATGTTTGTTCGGTGACTGTTACTCATCTCTAAGTTTTATCTCATTCTCTGCATTCTTTCATTTTACCCTTCTTATAGTTCATCTCATTGTTTTGGTTAGAACAACCAACATTCCACCGTCATTCCATTTCCATTTTATCCTATACCTCTTATTTAGTTACACCTTGAATCTCCAAGAAAACGTATCAGCAACTGAATCACCAACCGTCTAAGAATCATGATTGATTTTTGCTAACTGAATCATAACTAATTGATTACCTGTGAGGTGAAACAATAACCCTTCAATCAAGTTTCCAATTAACCAGCATTGTTGGATTAAATCTGTAGGATTTCGTGTTTATCTCATATGCCCACTAGCTGTGACCGAGCGCTAAAGAGAATTTGAATTTTGTGATTTCACATTTCGGCATTCCTGTGATGAAGGATCTCGACAATCCAAGTCGCGATCGTCGAGACTCTGAGATGGAGCTTAGCATCGCTACTTTATTCCCCTCATGTGACCACTGATGGTAACCACAGGCTGCACCAAAAGGCACTTCGTATTTCACGAACTTATGAACCTTATTGAGCCTGATCAACGGTCGATATCTCCAATGATCCGACAGTCCAGATCTCATCGCAATCTTGCATATCGTGATTCCTTTGATGAAGAGTCTCGATACTTCAAGTCACAATCGTTGATATTTCGAGATGGAGCTTAACACCACTAGCTTATTTTCTTAAGCCTTCAACAATGTGACCTTTTCTATGACCATGGGCCAGACCTTATCACGAGTTGCAAGGTTAGAGCATTTCATTCCTTTGACTTTCTAGTTAGCAAAAATTTAATCCCTCGCCACATGTACCTCTTGGATCAACGGTCAAGATCTTATCACGATTTCACAATTTCATGGGCCTTCGTCATGCCTGACCAACGGTCCACGATCTCAATGATTCAACAGTCCAAATCTTTTCATGATCTCGCATATCGCGAGTTCCCACACCATGCTCTGTTGACTCCTCCAATTTGAAAGTTAGTGAAATTCCAATCGCTTTCCATGTGTCCTATGACTCCATCAATCGGGATTGTTATCGCGATTTTGCATATCGCAAGTTTGAACCTCTTTGCTTTGTATTTCCCGATTTGTGAAACTCTGAAACGAAACCTTTGTCGTGATTTGACTATTTTCCTCCTTCTGAGATTACATTGCTGATCTTTCCATTATTTCTATGCTACTGATCATGTTGATCTTCTCCATCAATGACAAACATGCATACTCTGCCTCTGTCTAAAAACATGCCAACAACTTCAAACACCTTAACAAAAGCACCTACACACAAACTGCCTGTAAATAAATTATATGTACAATGGAAAGGGAATGGTGATCTCTCTATTGAGGTGGAAGATAATGCTTCAACATCCTGCCATTTATAGGTTCCCCTGGTAGGTCTGATCCATCATTATTATTAAGTAGGAAATCATTATTTCCTTTGTAGTCCTGAATGGTGTAAGGACCCTTCCACAAGCTATCAAACTTTCTGTGCTTACCTTTATCTTCACTTCTGGAGTCCCATTTAAAAACTAGATCACCCAATTCAAATTTATCCTCTTTGGTTCTCTTTTCATAAATCTTTTTTATATTTTCCTAGATCACTTGAGTTATGTTGTACACTTCTTCTCTGGATTGTTGTAACTGAATCATTTTATTTATTCTTCTTTGAATATCATTAGGCTCTGCTTGAGCTTCCTACAATAATTTCATAACTGGAACTCCTAGATAAGGAGGAAAAATCACCTCACTGCCATATACCAGTTGATATGGAGACATACCAATTGATCTTTTATTACTCAGTCTATCTGCCCATAGTGAAAAAACCAATTTATTATGCCAGGACTTCTTGTTTTCTTGTAATTTTTTCTTGAGGATATTCACCAGAATTTTGTTTGAGGACTCAACTAACCCATTTCCATGAGGGTAATAGGTTGTTGAATGCCCCAATGTAATGTGGTATTGGCTGCAAAAATCTATGAGTTTTTTGGATCTGAAAGTCGCTACATTGTTAGTTATAATTTTCCTGGGGCACCCAAAACGAGATAAGATATTAGTTTCTAAAACTTTTATGATAATAGAGTCAGTAGCTTTCTTGCATGGCACAACCTCAATCCATTTGTTGAAATAGTATGCAGCTGTGAGGATCCACTTGTGTTGGCCTGAGGAGGATGGGTGTATTTCTCCAATAAAGTCCAAACCCCATTGTTGGAAAGGGGCTTCAACTGATATGGGTTTCATGGGAAGAGGAAAAAAAATATTTTTACCTTCGAAAACCTAGAATTTATGACAACAAGTAACTTTTTAATGAACATCAGTGAACAATGTAGGCCAATAGAAACCAACTCTTAAGATTTTTTTGGCTGTAGTCTTCCAACTCGGATGTCCTCCATAATCTCCTACATGGAACTCCTGCAGAACTTTGTCAGCTTCGTCTTTCAATAGGCAATTAAGAAAAATACCACCAGGATCTTTCCAATAAATATTAGCTTCTAGAATACAAAATTTTAATGCTTTCAGTTTGATAAATCTGTCTTTTGTCTTAGTTAAACTAGGAGGAGGTTGTAAGTTGTGAAGTACAAAAATGTGGTATGCATGCCAGGGAAAGTTTAAGAATACCTCTTTTACCTTTGGAGTTGCCTGCTCTTCATGTTCGTCAACTGTAGCCAAGAAATTGATATCTAGAGCATTTCAATTTGATTCTGCCATTAGTTTGGCCAAACCCTGTCCTTTGATCAATTTAGTAGTCTTTATTTCAATGTCATATTCCATAATGACCGCAATCCATTTCCCTCTTTTGTCATTTGGATTATCCTGAGTTAGGATATCTTTTACCACTGCATTTGGAACGTATGCAATTGTGTGAGAATGGAGAATATAGACTCTGAAATCCTTTATAGCCTTTACCAGAGTAAAGTCTTATTTCTCCATAATATTATAATTCAATGCAGTGTCTCTTAAAGCTTTGCTGAAAAATGTTATAGGTTGCTTGTACCCTTCATTGTTTTTCTGCAACAATACTACTACTATAGTGTGCTCAGATGCAAAAGAGAAAAGATAAAAATATTTGGTATAGTCTGGGTTGATTAGAACTGGATCTTGGGTAAGTGCATGCTTTTCCTGTTCAAAAAATTGCTTGGCTTCAGTGTTCCATTTTATTTTTGCGTCCTTTTTCAAAATGTTAGTGATGTTCATAAGAAGTTCGGCCAAGTTGGGTATGAACCTTCTAAGGAAAATTATTTTTCCTATGAATGATTGAAGTTCTTTTAAGTTCCTAGGGTGTTCCACCTTATGAATTGATTCTATCCTATTGGGATCGATTTTGATTCCATCCTTGGAGATTATGTGTCCCAGTAACTTGCCTTCCTCTAATCTAAACAAAGACTTCTTTGGATTCAATGAAATCTCGAATTTTCTACATTTCTCAAACACATGTCTGAGATGCTGCAAATGTTCTTCGTCATATTGGGAGTATACAGTCACATCATCCATATATATGACTATAAATATTCCTAGTTCTTCCACAAAAGAAATATCCATTTCCCTTTGGAAAGTGGCACCAACATTCATCAAGCCAAAAGGCATCTTCACATACATGAAGGTTCCTCAGGGTGTGGTGAATGTTGTCTTCTCTTGATCTTCTGGGTGAACCAGGACTTGGTTGTAACCCGATAAATCGTCTAATAAAGAAATCCTACTAGAAACAACTACCTTTTGCAAAATATGGTCCATTTTGGGCAATGGGTAATTGTCTTTAAAAGAGACCTTGTTCAGATTTCTGAAATCTATGCAAAGTCTGATCTCACCGATTTTCTTACTGGTAGGAACTAGGTTAGAAACCCATTTGGAAAATCTCAAAAGAACTATAATTTTTGCATCATACATCTTTTTGATTTCTTTCTCTATCAGGGGAAGCAACTTGGGATTGATTCTCCTAAGTTTCTTCCTGAAAGGTTTGTGTTCTTTTTTTATGGGAATCCGATGTTGTATGATACTTGTATCATAGGATTTTAAGTCCTCATAGCCCCAGACAAAAACATCTATACATTCCTTAAAAAGTTCAATGTATTTGCTTTTTTTCTCCGATGGCAGAGATTTAGACAGTTTTATCATTTTGGGGTTTTCTTCTGTTCCTATGTTGCACTCTTCAACCTCTTTACGACTAGCTTCAATTTTCGGTTTTTTGGATACATTGTTAAAATCAAACAATTCTTCCAACGAAACTAAACCTCTAGGTAACACATTATTTTTCAACTGCGGGATATCATAATCTACCTAATTTTCATTAAATTCTTCAACATCTATTTTATTTACACTACCATTCTCAAAAACATATTTATTTACAATTTCATCATCATTTTCTAAATCTATGTTTGCACATTTGAAATCATTCTTACATCGTAGAAAATATTCGATCTGATCGTCATTTCCAAATACCTGCCAATATCTGATGTTGTTAGGAATGGTTGGTCTGCACTTCACCTCCACTGTGTACTTGCGAGTGGGACGAAAAGGGATTTTACAGTTAGTCGCTGATGTAGCCAGCCCATCTGCGAATATATTTTGTCCCCTAGGCATTACCTGCAAGTCAATATCAGTAAAGCATTGAAGAGCATCCAAAACAACATTCCTATAGGCTCTAAGTCTGGGATGTTTTGTTGCATACTCACCTTTGATTTGCTTGATAATAAATTCAGAATCACCCATTACCATTATCTATTTGGCACCAACTTTCTTCAATAGTTTCAGGCTGAGCATCAAAGCTTTGTACTCAGCTATGTTGTTAGTGCATTGGAAGTTCAGTTTGTAGGAATGGCTCTCTAAATATCCTGATATGTGATTATGTAACCAAACTCTAGCTCCGACTCCCTCTTTGCTCACTGCATCATCGAAGTCCATGCTCCAAAATCTACTGGCAGATCCTCACTTTCCATAGTTTCGACCTCTCTTGCCTTAATGATTTCTTTATTTTCTTTTGGATCAGTTGTGTCACTTTCCATATGGGCAATTTGTCCTTCTAGGTCATTGTCATTGTATAATATGAAAGAATCCAGGCCAGAGTGTGCCGAGTAGAGGGGGTAATTATAAGGTGTTTCTTGACTACTGACCATGTGTTTCATAAAAGTTTCCCTATACAGTCTTCTTTGTTTTCCAAAGACTAGGATAGTGGCATAAGACATGTCTAGCTGCAGAGTTCCTTTCAACTTAGCTCCCCATGACCTTGATAGTAACATACTATACTTTGGGGGAATGTCCACAATTACTATATCCATTACCATACTCTTTGTTGGAATTTGAGCTAGGGTAATGCATAAGTATTTGATTAGGCCTATACATTTAACCTTATTGGAATCAAAAGAATGCAAATTCTTGTAGGGTTTGGTGAATTTGATTCCCAACTTTTCCATCACTGCCTTGGGCATCAGGTTATGAGAGACACCTGAATCCAACATAGCATTGTGTAATATCGATTCGTGGATATTTGGGCTGATGTAAAAAGCTGTGACGGCCCCATTATCAGTCTGACCATCTACTTCAGGACCAAACATGAGCTCTAGTCGATCATCAACAAGATTTACCGTGTCTAAATGATTTGTAGATCCAACTTTCAAATCCTTAGTACCTATCGCAGGTTCGATGATTAAAGCTTTAATCACCTGCGACCTGTAAGCATTCTTGTTCATTAACTCAGAGAGGGGAATGGGAATTTTTAATTTAGCTAGTTCCCCTTCAAGGCTGAATGCAGTGGAAACTTTTCTTAAGGTCTGTACTTCTAGTTTATCTGTTGGAACTCTATAGACATATGCCCTTGGTTGGCTTATTTGACTGATTGATGAAACTTTAGTTTGATTTTCTGTTTGTAGAATCTCTCAAGATCTTGGTGTAGAAGATTCAACATTATTTCTCTCAAGGAATTTCTTGGGAGGGTTTTCTGAGGCCTTCTTGGTTTCGACTATTTTCTTTGTTTCATTACCCTTCTTTGTTTTAGCATTCTTCTTTGGAGGGTTGTCATTTTCTCTCTTTCTCCTCATTTTATACTGCCTGTGTACCTCCATAATAACATTCTCAAAAGCCTCTTGTTCTGTTTCATCTGCTTCCTCATTTACCTCTGTTTGTGAAAAAAGAGAAATCTCGTGCTCTTCTTGGGTGAGGAAAATGGATTCATCATCATGAACGCCCATGAGGTTTATATGAGTGTCATCGAATTCCTTGAGTACCTCCTCTCCATCATCAGCATAATTCTCTTGGAGGGGTGGTATGATCTATTGATCTGGCCCCCTCTATTCTCTTTGATCCCTAAGATATCTCTACCGGATCTGGGGCGGATTTCTTCTTAAGTTTGGGTTCCGAATTGGAGGAGTAGCTTGGTTATCCCTGGGAGGATTTCTTTCAGCTATAGTAAGTCTCTCCATCATTCTCTCCATTGCTCTGGTTAAAGAGTATAGTTTGGCATCTGAAGTGGATGTGGAAGGTTCCTCTTTGATTGTGACCCTCCTCTCTGTTCTTTGCCTGGCCCTTCTAGCTAGTAGGTTAGCCTCCACGCTTACTGCACTTTTTTTCATGTCTTCCAGAGTAGCTGAATTTATTTCCCTTAGCTGATATGACATATCAGTGTTAAATCCATCTGGAAACTTAATTAGTGCTAAACCTTGAGGCGTTTTTATGTCAGTTGGGATGGCATTGTAAAGTTTATTGAACCTGGTGCAGTAATCCTGCACTGTTTCTCCCTGATTTCTCTTGATGTTATCATACTTTGATAATATCTTGATTGGATTTTTCTTAACCTCCCATTTGTCCAAAAAACTTCTGTGAAAATTGGAAAGATCTGTTATCGAAGCAGGACGTAAGGCTTTAAACCACTTTTTAACATCCCTAGTTAGGATTTGTGCAAATAATCTCATTTGTACATCATCTTCATCTACTTCCTGCAAGTCAAAATAATCCTTCATTTTGTCAACATGTTGTTGTGCATTAATAGAACCAATATTTTCATACTGAGGGAGTCTAGTTTGATAATCTTGAGGCATGGCATACAAAGGAGTAGCCAACACCAAGGGAGCATATCCTGCTACCATAGCTGGTGGATGAGCTTGAACAGTAACCTGTATGATTGGAGGGGATGCAATAGATGCAATGGAGGATGAAGGGATAGGGGGTGCGGAGTGAATTGCTTGAGGTTTCAGAGAGGATGCATCAATCGTTAAGGAAGAAAGTTCGACCGACTATTGGAAATGAGCTCTGTCCAAGACTTGATCAAGATTTTCCACCAAATCTTCTAATTTATCAAATTCCTGGAGAAAACGTTGATCAACGTCTACCCTGGGTGAGAGAATTTCAGGAGTCTTAGGTTTCAGGATGGTTTGATCCAACACAGTTTCACTTACAAAGCTATTTGATTTTGTTCTAAAAAGGCTTTGTTCAAAAGGGATATCAAACTCAAGATCCTGAAGGGCAACCAGTTTCTCTGGGAGGGAAGGAGATTTGTGAAAGGGACTATGGCTTCCTAAGCCTTCCATAATGGTTTTCTTTCTGAGTAATTTCTAGGGATTGTCTATTGCAATTGCAGGTTCTGGATCTGGATGAGATCTAGTAAAAATTATTTCAGCAGCCAGAATTTTAATTTTTCTTTTATTTTTATTTTAAGGAAAACTTAAACTAATTATATACAAATTTTAACAACCTCTGAACATTATCTCTTAATATATTTGGATTTTATGACTTGTTCAGAAATAAGGTTTTATTTGTATAAAAAAAAGAAATTGTAGGATTGGAAATCTGTTCAGACTTCCCCAGTATGGTTGCCAATGATGTTAGCACTCTATAAATTCCCATAGGTTGTAAATGGGAAGAAGAAATTTACAAGAGGTAACCTTAACCAACCACTTCGAAATTGGGATCTAGCCATGCCAGTTTTAGAGAGGGATCTCTCTGTAAGATTTAGATTTGTTTGGATTTCCGGATCTTAGGCTAGTTAAAAAGAATAGTATCGAGTTGTTTGTTTGTTTTTTTAATAAAATGGTTGAATGTCACTTACGATTCCATTGGGCTATGGGGTCTGTTTTATAAAAATGGAGATCAAAGGACAGTTTTTAGAAGATTCATTTTACAGGGCAAGGTAGTGCAACTACTGGATTCTTTAGAAATAAAATGATGGACTACTAAAAAGGTGGGATATCAGTTAAAAAAGAAAAACAATTAAGAATTTCTTCGTTATAACATCAGAAGGAAAAAATTTAAATCTATAAAAGATTAGGAACGGAGTACACAATGATAAATTCTGCAACTTTAACTTCTTTTAAATATTAGATTAGAAAAACAACATGATAACTGAGAAAGAAAACTTTTTACGAAGACAGAAGAAAATTCACCAACAGCTATCACATAGGAATCCTGTGAAACATCTCTTTGTATTAATGGAATAACCTCTTGATAAAAATTAAAACGATTACAACTTGCTCGGGCGTAAATATCAACCCTCAGTACTTCAAATATTGAAGTATTTATAATCAAAATTACAGGTGACCTTGTCATCTATGATCAAGACGTGGCAGATGCTAATTTTAACTATCTAGATAACAATATACAAAAATATAGGAACCGATGATGATGTGTCGAATATCTCATGTTGATTTTGGGGAAGACCATTGGTGAGCCATTCATATGAATTTGACTGCGCTCGACGCTGACTTGGATGAGACCTTTATCTTTACTCAATAAATTCACACAGCTCATCCCATCTTTGTGTACTGGGGATGGTAACTTTCAATAGCCGACGGTAGATTTCATCCATATCGGTATACTTAGAAAAAGTTGGATTGGTGAGGAAAATGTACTTGATTTCATGTTGTATGCTGAGGTCAAGCTGCAAAGTTTCCAAGAAATCTTTGCCCATGATGCTGCCCTGTATCCCTGAGAACTTAGAACTATCTTTGGCCACAATGGCAATCTTTTTCTTATAATCAGATAAGGTCATCAATTTATCATTTAGGACAAGTAAGCCAGGAAGGCCCTTTTTCTATAAGGCCTCAAGCTTGTTAAAAAACCTCTGAAATCCAATGTATATGTTTTGATCTTTCTCCTCCAATTGCAACATTAATCCTCTTTTGGTCAACACTCTTTTGACTTCGAGGATAGTATTTGTTCTATCTTCAACTTTTAGATTTTCAAGCTCTTCTTTGGTTTTTGAATTCAAAAACTTGATGATCTCATTAGCTCATGAGGGAATTTCACCCATCTCTCCTCTTATCCCATCGATAGCCTGCCTACTCTTCAGTACCAGATCATGTTGCTCAAACATGATTTGCACCATGGGCCAAATTTCATTTATGGAGTTGGAGATATTTGTCCAGATATTTTTCTTAGCCTCTGCTAATGTCTTACCTACCAATGTTTATTTCTAAAGATTTTGTATTTCCTGCTTGAGTGTTGTGGATGGGAATCCCTTCTACGGACTTAGCATTTAAGGGCTCTAATCATGCATGCGGAAAATGACCATTTCAAAGGCTTCTACTCTTTCCTATTCTCCCAACACAAAACCCCACATTCATGCAATACAAAGGTGTAAGTGAGATTCGGTAACTCTACCTTAAGTCTTTCATTTGATGTCGATCCCTTTGTTTTCACTCACTCTTTGATTGCAAGCCTCCTCCCAAAGCTGACCTTCATTCACACATGAAGAAACAAAAAGATGCGAACATGCATTTCATTTACTAATTGTTGGGTTAGTTGTGACAATATCATAAAATAAACATTGAACTCGAACACATGATATGGCAGGATGGGAAAAGTATTCCTTTTTGTATTAATCTTCACAAGAGTAAACTTACAATATGTGGTTGGCATTGCTCCTCGAAACTGGTCCTAGGCTCCTCTTCAACTTTCCTCCAATTTCTTTGCTCTATACTTATCTTTGCACAAGGATGGCTAAATGTTGGGACAAGGGGAATGCTCAATTGGGTATAGTCTCTTTACTATGATTTTCCTCCTCTCAAATGGGACCCCTACTCCTTCTTTTATAGGCTAGAAGGAGCTAGATATTTGGTTGAATGACCAACCATTAATGGATGAAAGGTTTAGTTAACTTGCCCAAAGTTGTGTGTTCTGACAACAACTTTCCTTTTTTCATGCTTTTTTAGGTACACGTAGGTTGTATTGGGGCATCTAGCATGTACACACGTGTAGTAATGGAGTAGGGTGCATGGGCTTTTATAAAGGAGGTTTTCAAGAAGATTTGTTCAGTAGTGTTTTGGAAAAGAAGGAGTCTGAGATGGCCTGATGCCAGGTAAGTATGTCTGGTGAAAATTAGGGTTATAACAGATGCCCCCTAATGTGTGAGGTCAGAAGAGCATCTGGTTGCCGAAATACATTATCAATCTTTATCAACATACCAAACCGGTGAGCCTAGGGAACATAAATCAGAAGGTGCCATCTGCAAAATAACAATTGTCTCACCGAGGTGGGCATACCCATGCTCAGGATGAAATAAAATCATGGCTACCAATCAAATACACTGTAGATCCATGTCATATAACTATATAAAGTGTAGCTGTGAGAAATACACAATGGATCTACAACTCAAAATCAAAAGATATACATCTATAGTATCCATCTTCTAGAAGTTGATAAGGCTTGATGGCTGGAGATGAGGTCTTCAGAGATCGAGAAACAACTTCAAAATCTTCAAAACTCTGGTAGGAGTGTAATATGAGTGTACAACTTCACTACCTAGAGGTCTTCGATGACTCGTTGTTCATGGACTAGAGAATATTGATGATCAGACTAAAGGCTTCATTGATTTCGAGCAAAGACTTGATTGGACTTTCGGGATGGTTGGGCATGAGGGAAAGAGACAAACTACAGAGGGGATGACTCAGGCTTGGTAAAAACTTACCTTGGACAATAGCATGCAAATGATGAGACTCAGGCAACATGGCATTAACATAAGTTCATGAGGCAGGAGGCAACGCAAACTCACCATATGTTTGGAAGGATAACCAAATGGAGGAGGACACAACTCAATGTAGTGAGAAAAACTTCCCAAGGTTATGTTAAATCTCAGGGCTTGACAAACAAATGAAAGGATGTGCTTTATCCAAGGGCAACTCATTGTGCTAACAATACAAATAAAATACTTTTCCCTTCCTCTTTTTGGGGTATATTTTATTTTTTTGTCTTTTTCAATAATTTTGGAAAAAGAATAAAAGAATGATACATTACAAAGGAGGAATGAGTGTCGCAAACATACAAGTTCAAGGCACAAGGACAAGACTGATGTTCAAAGAAAGGACACTCAGAAAAAATCCCTCTTGGGGCAAAAGGTGTCAAGACGCAAAGGCAAAGTGCTACAGGGCTTGCGTATAAGGCATGTTTTAGATGGTTCGGATGACAGCAACATGGGGACGATATTAGGCCAAAGACGTGGGTATGCAAATGCGATTAATAAGACACACAATTGTAATGTCCTTTTATGTAAGTTTAACGAGCCCAGAGAAGGTAAGCTTGGTGGTTTCTCATATTTAGAGAGTCTGAAAAAACGTAAAAGTAGACTCCGATGGGGTACCTTTTTCAAACGTAGTCTAGTCGGTTCAAAAAAGGGGTAAACTAGAACCGACAAGAGGTCTATTCAAAACCATTTTAACGGGTGTGATAAAGACAGGATCACTCGAAATTTTTTTCATTTTTAAGGAGTTTGAAAAAAGATTAACTATGGACTCCGTCAGGAATGTTCTTCTGGACCATTTTAACGAGTGTGAAAGAATAAGGTCACTTGACAATCTTTTCAATTTTAGGGATTCTGAAAAGAGCTTAACTATAGACTCCATGGGGGTTCCTTTTTTGTAAATGTAGTCCCTCGGGCCTGAAAAAGGGTTAAAATTATACCTGAGGGTACTCTTCTAGAGATCCGAGGCCTCCAGAGTATACCTTTGTTCGTACAGTTGACCATCCAGACTGAAAAAGGGGTAAACTACCACCGGATGGACATGACTTCAAATTTCAGTTTAACGAGTGTGAAAGGCTACAAGATCACTCGACAATCTTTTCATGTTTAGAAGGTCTGAAAAGGGCTTAAAAGAAGACCCGTTATGTTTTAGGAGTCCCAAGGGTGAGGTCAAGAGAGATATGGAATCATGCAAATGAGGCTCAAACTCGTAATCATGAAAAACTAAAAGGGACTCTCGAGCCTATAGTTGTTAGTGATAGCATGGACACCATAATGCAACTAGGATTTACCTAGGGCATCCATGTTATGGTAAGCTCTACCACCAAATTACGACACTTCTAAAGGAGAAATAATGGTTCTATGTTGCAACTTGGTAGAATCGATCCTATGGCAAAGAGGAAAAGACAATGATATGAAGAAAGTGGAGGTGTAATCCTGACTTAAATGCAACGGGTTGGAAAAAATGACTTTTTACCAAAGGACTGTCAAAGCACCCAAATCTCAAAAAAAATTCCCAATACCCAAAGAAATACTTCCTATGACCATCCAAAGAAGACTCCTGAACCATCTTAAATGATTTTTTGTTTAGAAAAAATGACGAAAGGGACCGAAAAGACAAAAAGAGGCCAAAACCTCTATAAATAGAAGTTGGCAGCTCATTATCACCATTGTTAATTAAAAAATTGACTAAAAGCCAAAACTTCCCCTTTGTGAAAATAATTGATTCCAGGAGCCTCGGTGGATGAAACAACCATCCTCTTGGACCAAGTAAGTATAAACTACCTCATCTTGCAATATAATTCTTTATTTAGGAATTTAGTTTCATTTTTTTGGGGGGGGGCGTTGACCTTCAAAAGGCCGACCCTACATCCACGTGGGTTGTTCTATGATAGCCCATGTGTACACTCGCTCTGTGTTATGGAAAACCACATGTACACACAACTTTCATCATAATAGCCTGCGTGGACCCTCCATTTAGTGCAAAACAATTTTAAAAAGCAAGAATTAACCCTCCTAAACTTTGCCCATGTGAAGGATGTATGTGCACTGGAGAGAAAAAGAGCATGAGGATATTAGTGCACTAGTTGGGGAAGACCCTAATGCTGTTTCTACGTTGATGCAATGTGGATTGTTGAAATTTTTTCTGTTTCCTTTTATGCAAGCACAACCTAGGCTACTGAATGCCTTGGTTGACTATTGGCATCCTGACACAGAGGCCTTTATGATAGAGGGTCAGTCGTTGGTTCCAACAACAGAGGAAATATACTTTATGATTGGCCTCTCCAAGAGAGGGGAACCAGTCAATTTCCATATGTTTCCCTCTGGGCCTCACAATATATCGGAGTTGATTGGACTCCATTGTGAGGTGGGTACAGACCAGATGAGCTCATAAGTGCTGATAAGAAACATCTCAAACTTAGCACTGCAGGTGATCGTGTTTCTCATCAGGAGGATTACTGGGTCTGTGGCTTTGCATCAGGTATCTTGTGCATAGATGAACTGTGTCATTCAGTGCTTAAATGCATAGATTTTTTATTGGAGCACCACATTACTGGATTGTATGAAGAGGCATCTAACAAACTGTCGGTTGTGGAATCAGAGGAACTTTGGGTTAGGAACGATTCTTTGCTCTTTATTCTTTGAAAGAGTGCCCATTTTCAGCCCTCGAGAGGTGGTACGAAAGCATTAGGCCTCACTTCCCGTGATATGCAGATGGGCAGTGTTGCTACCATGATAGGGGGGAGGAAGGACCAATGAGTCCTTTGATGAAAACTTTTTTGCTTGGTTGTCATGACAGATCCCAGTCATAGAGGATTACCCTTATGTTGGGATTGACATCTTGAGAGACCCTGAGATATCGGTACCTCCTGACGAGGAGCGAGGAGAGATGGGTAAGTTTGCATCATTTTTTTTTTTTTTTTTGTTAAACATATGTAATTTTTATGTT
>JZKD02S0689815.1:462232-474884 GCA_000966675.3 Picea glauca
TTTAGCTAGGGGTCGCACTCACCGCCACAGGGGGACCAATAGTAGTAGGAGACCTTCCAGCTAGTGAGGCTGAGAGGGTTCTGAGACGAGTAGAGAAAAATTTTACCTCACTCAGTCGCACAGTCCCCTTGGCAGAGATTGAGGATCTTCCACCATCTATGCAACCTCACGTAATGGGGGTGCCACGGACATGGGTTTGGATTTTTCGGCATTTGTAAAACGTCGTTGATTATTACAACAGGGCCCACATGCCCCGTCCTTATTTAGGCTGGAATTTTCACGTGCCAAGGGCACTACTTGTATATTTTTTGAGGGCATAATTCCCATGACTCATTACTGGTCATATTTTTTAGGTGCTTGCACCCACCTATGTACTCTGATGATTTTGATATTATATATGGATTTTTATGTCTTTTTATGTCTTATGGATCATATTTTCCTTTAAAAATGTATTTACATGTGCATGTATATGTCTTTCTTATATGTGTGCGAGATGCCAATCTAATATTTGATTAGCTAGAGTATCTGTGACTTGATTTATTCTCCTAGGAACATGAAAATATGTAATATAATCAAATCTTCATTCTAAGAGACGTACCCTAAGGAATCGTCGGTGTAAAGTAGGATCATGAACACGGTAGACTCTATTTAGACACAACCAACTAAGTGTCTAAATAGAAACAGAGGTGAGAGATAACAAATGACAGAGCATCATAAAGAAACTCAATAACTGTGTTGTATTCAACGACGTTGTTTATGGTGTCACCTAAACATATACCTCCTGAAGATAATAACTAGCCCTGAGGTGTAAAAATTACCCAAGCTGTGGAGGCAAGCCTTTGAGTGTGTCGGCTAGCACCATCTGCGTACCCAAAGAACACCTTCGATTCACTTGACATCTGCCATAGTGACAAAAGATAACATCAAAACGACACATCCATAAAACCAAAAGAAAACACAAAGTAATAGTACAAAGACTATACATATGTTACGAAAAGTTACCCAAGGTGACCTACCTATGAGTAATACTTCTTGAGGTAGAGCCCATTTCTAGGCTCTGCCAAATCATTTCCCTCAAAGTCTACCAGATGATAAGCACCCTTTTTTAGAACCTTTTTTACGATGAAAGGTCTGAACCACATGGGTTTGAATTTTCCTACCCCTAGGGAGTCCTTATCTTAATCATAGACTAGGACAAGGTCACCTTCAGAGAAAATCCGAGGATGAACTGACCAATCATACTACCACTTGAATTTTTGTTTGTGAGCCTCTTTGGCCAGGGCCATATCACGATAATGCTCATTGAGATTCTCAAGGTATAATAACTGCTCTTCAAGTGGAGAAGTGTTTGATAGTAACTGTACTGCCAATTTTAGGGATGGGATCTGACATTCTATAGGCAACACTGCTTCCAGCTCGTAAACAAGTTGAAAAGGTGAGAAATTGGTTGTAGTCTTAATAGATGTTCGGTAATCCCATAATGCCGAGTATAACATCAAATGCCAATTTTACTTGGCCGAATTGATCATTCGTTGTAGGATGGTATTGACAGATTTATTTATAGTGTCCACCTGACCATTCACTTGGGGGTAGTAGGGTGACGAATGTTCTTGCCACAACCCAAGATTTGATGTTAATTCAGTCATCATTTGGTTCTAAAAGTGACTACCATGGTCAGTGACAATCTCTCTTGGGACGCCGAACCTTGCGATTATCTGGTTGAACAAAAAGAGATCTGCAGTCTCTCCATCATATTTAAACATTGGCATAGCTTCGACCCACTTTGTGAAGCAGTCTACGGATACAATGATATAATGATTCCCCCTTGCTGAAGGAGGGTTGGATGTAGTGTAATCAATCCCCCACTTGGTGAAGGGACCAACTGTGATGAAAGGAAACATGGGAGCGGGATGTGCCCTCATCTTCTGAGAGAAGATCTGACACGGGTGGCACTTCTTGACTGATTCAATAAAATATTTGATTAACGTTGTCTAGAAGTAACCATCTTGTAAAATATTTTGGGTTGTTTCCAACCCAAACAAATGACCACCACATACTCTAGTATGGAATCCATTAAGCACAATAACTTCTTCTTCATGAGTGAGACATCAACGAAGGATGCAATCTACACCTCGACGATACAAAGTGTCATTAAGTATGAGATAGTTCTTAGCCTGATGGCGTATATGGTGATGCTCATCATGAGAAGCAAAGGTGGGGCACTTCAAAGTCTGGAGATAGACAAGTATATCTCCATACCAAGGATCTGAATATGCGATCAAAAATATGTCTCCTCTAATAGTCTACTCTTCGTGCATAACCTCACCGGATTCAACCAGAAGTTCCAAGATGAGTTCCGCAAAGACCAGTGACTTTTTGGATTTCACCGAAACAAAATCTAAGTCAAATTCCTAGAGGGAAACTATCCATCGACAGACCTTCCCGCCAATGATGTGTCACATTAATACGTATTGAAATGGATTCACAACGGCAATGACGGTGGTCTTGCGAAACAAAATATAATGATAGAACCGTTGAACAACATGAATGGCTACCAACGCCAGTTTTTTCAATATGGGAATAATTGAGTTCCAATCCAACCAGGCCTTGACTCAGGTAATAAATCACATATTCTAAGAGTAAGTCATCCTCTTGAACTAAGAGCATGCCGATAGTCGACTCTACTACAGCCAAGTACAATAAGAAATATTTGTTATAATTAGGTGGTCGTAGTAGAGGGGTAGTTGTGAGGGCATGTTTCAATGTGTTGAAAGAGTGTTGAGAGGCTTCATCCCAATGAAAAGGGACATCTTTGTTTAGCAAATGCATAAAGCCCTTTGTGATCTCAACATAGTTGGTTATGAAATTCCTTAAAAAGTTCACTTTTCCCTGTAAACTTTGAAGCCGAAGGATTGTATGCGGGGGAGGCAACTGAAGTATTGCCTCCACCTTGAGAGGATCGACCATGATCCTTGTTATTGAGACTATGAAACCGAGCAACCGTCTTGACATTACGCAAAATATGCATTTGTTTGGATTCAAGCGAATCTAGAAGTAGCAACATCACTCAAAGATAAGTTGGAGGTGTGCGGGATGATCCATTCTCTTGAGAGATCATGATGCTAAATCATCTAAATAGGCTTTGACTATATTCTTGAGATCATGGAAAGAAAAAGACATGACCCGCTGGAAGGTAGCTCCATCATTTTTGAGACCAAAAGGTATCTTACGATAGGCAAATGTACCCCATGGACAGATGAAAGTTGTTTTGTGCTGGTCTTCGTGTTTGATCTGTATCTAATTATATCCCGAAAAACCATCCATGAAAGAAAAATCCTTGCAACCAGTACATTCATCGACTATCTGGTCAATGAATGGTGTGGGAAAATTATCTTTTGGACAGGCTTTGTTCAAATCATGAAAATCCGTACATACACAAATCGTTCCCTATTTCTTGTTGACCGACATAGGATTTGACACCCATTGGGTCAAATGGACAGGATAGATAAAACCTTCTTTGAGCAGTTTCTCTACTTCAACCTTAATAGCTACTTATTTCCTAGGATTAGCTAGATGAATCTTCTGCCGAACTGGCTTGGCATTAGGATAAGTTGTGATTTCATGCTCAACTATTTTTGGATCAATGCCTGGCATTTCCTCGTAAGACCAAGAAAAAACATCGTATAAATCTTTAAATAAGTCTGTGTAGATTTGAATCTCTTCGGGGGAATAGTCAGCTTCGACGAAAACATTCTCCACGATGCCATGAGTTCTGGAGATATTAATAAGTATAGTTTCAACAATAGTTGCCATATTACTGTCGGCGTAAACCTCATGTGTAGCCAAGGGATTGATAGGACAAGACCTATCTCCATTCATAGTCAAGGTTAATTCCCTTGCTTCTATTCTTCTTAACTTTGGGAGGAAGTATGATCTGTGATGGAGATCGTCCGAGGGAAAGACTAAGTCTAATGAATCAGTATCAGCGAGGGAACCTTGAGCCCAAATAGGCCCTGGAATCAGATCTAACTCTTGTGCAGGAGTTGGATCACTGTCGACCGAAGCTTGCTAGACTAAAGAGTACTCTACTTCTACCACGGACAAGCGCATGGACATACCATGGTGCCTTGTCCCTTCCATCCTGCTGGATGGGGAAGGAAGAATCCATGGATCATTGAAGTAAGTCATGTGAAACAAAGAAACTTGGAAAATCTCAACCTTATGGTGGTCTAATATGAACTTAACATCGCCTTGAGGATGTGGGTAATCAAAAGTACCCATCAAAGGTGGGCACAAACCATTCCCTACATTGACGACGCCTGGTTGAGGATTATCAATCATTGGGACCACGGATGACCCCAATGAAGGGTTAGGTCGGGAAAAGGACAATTGATCAATGGTCATGATCTAACCCTTGTTTGGAAACAACAAGACCCGGAAAATTGTAGTGACCACTGCCTGCATAACATAGGTCCAACTCCTACCTAACAAGATATTGTAGTCGAGAGATGCGTTGACTACTTCTACCTCGACGCACACGGTCTTCCCTCCTAACTGGATGGGGAAAGAGGGGATGATGCCATGTGGTCGAAATGAATGACCATCGAAAGTGGTAAGAAGAGTAGGTGACGAAGACAAAATGGGCTGGCCCCATCCAACACGCCAATGATATGAGGCATGTCGAGGCACCCTCATCAACCACCGTGTGGAAAATGTTCTGAGTAAAATTTTTTGTGGGCTAAGCCACTACTATTTGAAATGATACGTAGTAAGGGAGATGAGGTTTTAAGTCAGTTGTATCCAGCATGATTTTACCCATATTACAAGCGTCAGCAGATCCTAAAGCGGTTAACAAATCTTTCGTCTGGGAAGGGCATCTTTGGAGGACCTCCAAAGAAGACATCGCACAAAGGGTTTGAGACAAATCCTCCACCACAGAATAGTTTTGGGTAGCCCTTGCATTTGGGTTGTGAGAATATTTTTTGAATGCACCTTTTGGGATGTGTGTCATCGTTTCACCCAAATTATTCTCAATCTGGAGAGGAAGATATGGGATTTCAACTTATTTACCTTTCTCATAGGTTCTTAGCTTACTATAGTCATCTTCTCTAGTCGATATAAAAGCATTACCTTTCATCATATACACATTCGCAGATGCAGGATTGTTCAAAGATGGAGAGGGTCCTTGACTTCCCCCTTCCGCACTTATAGAGGCTTGGGTTAGGTTTTGCCTGTGTTGAAATGGATTCATTAATACAACAGGCTGTTGCTGTGACACAAAATTTTGAGCCTCTACAAGACGAGGGCACTAGTGGGTCAGGTGGTCTTCCATGCATAGGTTACATGGATACTTCACCTTCCGTTTCTTGGTGTTTCCCCCGATGACATTATTAGTGGGTTTCTTATCCCCCTTACCCTTCTTATGCTGTTTTTTCTTTCCATCAAGCTGTTGAGTGGCCTTAAGATTTTTCGATTGCACACTATGTACATCCGACGTTTAGGTAGGGGGGAGCTGTCAAAACAGTAGTTTGGCTAGACGTTGTGTGTTGTATAGGCAATTGTTGCAATTGTTTTTTCAGTTGTTCAGCAGGCTTTTTTTGTGTTGAACCTACAATACCATCGGCATATGGTCCAAATCTCTATCTAGTTTTATCAAGTATGGATCGTGGTGCATTCGAAAAAATATCGTACAGTAAACCAGACTGAGAATAAATTATCTCAAGCTGTTGAGCTCTCATGATGGCATCTTATTCAGAAAACACTCCTGACATTGTGATGTCTTTGGATAGTTGGGGGACCAAAGACTTAAGAAACCACTCAAGAAGGAATGCTGGTGAGACTGGTATCTTAATCAAACTCTTCCAGCATCTCCATTCTCATATTTGATGAGAGATATGGTCCTCTTTTTTCTGTTTGAAATTGTCCAGCAATTCTGTGCTAGCGTCGTATCTCACAGGTAATTGGAAATGGTTTAGGAACACTATTGCCAATTCGTAGAAGGAATAATATCTCAAGCAATCGATCTCGATGTACCATTTCGCAGCACTCCCAATGAGAGTGCGTTGAAACAATCACAATTGTACATAGTTTTCTTTCAACGAATTAGACAAGCACCAAAGATGGAAGGTGGTCACATGATCCCTTGGATATTTGTTAGGCTTGGCTTCGAACTTTGGTATGTCTGAAGGCAATTTTGTCGGCATAGGGGGCCAATGTGAATTGTGATAGATGGGGTCATTCAACAACCTTGTCAAGTCTAGAAAATGTAAGGTTTCCAAGGAAGGTAGTTTTGGTTGTTGTTGATGATAACCATGGAAAAAGGGACCTGGAGTTTGACTGGCACCAGGGTGCCAAGAAAAGTTGGGTTGCTGGCCAAGGTTCTAGTAAAAACCATGTTCGTGACCAACGTATGGGTTTTGCGTTTGAGGAGACATCATAGGCTAATTCCTGAAATAGGATGTAGATGGTTGGGCGTGCATTACATTCGAAGGACTTTGGGAAGGGTTGCCCCATGATGATCCCATGGGCATAGGTATTGCACCTTACTCGGGGTTCCATTAACTTCATCATCTGAAGGATCATCATCATTGTTTACACAAAGATTTTTCTTCTTAAAATTATTCTCTTTAAAGAAATTTATGTGTTTGTGCTTCTCGTCATCATCACATGTCTGATCCTTTCTTTTGTGAGGACATTTATTTGCAAAATGACCTATCTTACCACAGTTGAAACATTTGAAAGCAAGTTTGCCTTTATATTTTCTTGATCCCTTCTTCAGTTCTTCACAAATTTTGCTTCAATTTCGTTAGGCTCATAATCCTCATTCTTGTCTTCCTTAAATGATGCTTCTCTGGAGGTGGGTTTATCTTTAACTATTCTCATTTCATATGCAATCAATGTTCCTAGAAGTTGATCAAACTCCAAGGTTTTTAGATCATTAAGTTCTTCTATAGCAGAGACCTTCGGTTTGAACCTATCTGGTAGAGATCTCAAAATTTTATGAACTGAAGAAGGTTCCTCAATTTTTTCACCAAGTGCTTTCATTGCATTTACCAGTTCTTCAACTCTCAAAAATTATTTTCCAACAGTTTCATCTTCTTTCATCTTTAGTTGTTCAAAACTGTACTTTGTAGGTTTGAAGCTTGGCATCCTTTACCTTCTCATTACCTTCATAACTGCTAATGAGTTTGTCCATCATTTCTTTGGCAGTTCCTAGGTGCATAACTTTTATGAATTATTCTTCTACAAGCCCACTCAAGATAGCATTCATAGCCTTAGCGTTGAAGCTAAATTCTAGCTTGTCATCCTTATTAGCTAGTACAACTGCCTTTACATAACCAATATCTACCACATCCTAGACATCTGCACCTAAATCCATTATGTAGGTTTTCATTCTAACTTTCTAGAAAGAAAAGTTTGTTCCATTGAACAAAGGGGCCTTATTGGTTGAATTTCCTTCATGGATTGACATGTTTAAGCTCTAGGATATACCCTTAGAGAAAAGGTGCCCGCTCTGATACCAATTGTTGGACAACTGAGAGGGGGGGGGTGAATCAGTTGTTACCATGCTTAAACAATTTATGCTTATTTTAAAATCTTTGCAAAGCACTTAATGACAATCACAATAATGCAGGGAGGTAAGAAATAGAAAATTTGACATTAGTCACACATATGAAATATACAGAGACAAATATTTCCTGAGGAAATCCATAAAGAGTAAAAACCTCTTCTTCTTGGTATGATAAGTAATATTTACATTCTGTACATTATCATACATATGAGCTCAATCTCATTGTGAGGCTACAACCTCTATTTTGCAAGCTGCATCTTGCTGAGAGCACCAACTCTCTATTTTCTATAGCACCTACTAGAAGGAAGCACCAACTCCTTGGTTTCTCTAGCACCCACTAGAAGGAAGCACCAACTCCCTGGTTTCTCTAGCACCCACTAGAAGGAAGCACGAACTCCTTGGTTTCTCTAGCACCCACTAGAAGGAAGCAACAACTTCCTAAGTGTTCCAGCACCAACTTCCAGTCACACAGGCACCAACCTGTAAAACATAGAACAACAGTTCTCCCTTGCACCACCCTGCCACCCTGGTTTCTCTGGCTGTAACCAGATGGAAGCTACAACTCTCTGTGTTCAAGCATCCACTTGAACCTCTGAGGACAAAAATCGTCCCTAGCACCTCCCAACCACCCTGAAATATAAATCTTTGCTACTCAAAATTTATCATAGTGATACAATATTTATCAATGGCTTACCGGTCTCATAACTGTTCTGCTACACTGCTCTTCTCTACCTGAATCAGTGTCTTCCTGCACACATGAATTGCACTTTATTTTCTTCTACCTTTTATGCTCTATGTGCCATGCTCATTCCATGCACCATTCCTCTTCTATGTATTTCAGCTGCTGCACTCTGCCTCCTTCTACATGCATGAATCACTCTCAACAATGACCCTCATCTTTTCTTTGTTCTTCATTCTTATAGTCTCTGTGCACCTTATGCATACTCTATGCACAATGCTTCTGCATGATCTTTTCCGCGCCATTGTTCTCCACATCAGGATATTCACTGCCACACCACATTGCCACGGCTTCACTCCCTCGAGTATCAACACACTCTCTCTATTCTGTATGTTCTCTTCATGTCGAGTCCTCTTCCTAATCATCATGGAAATTTCTCAGCTTCTTTGGCGGTTATACCCATGCGTTCATCATCACTGGGTGTTATGCTAAGATTCCTTAGCCTGTCTAGCAGTCGAGACTCTTCGTCTTCTCTGGCACAGTCGAGCTCATCCTCTCTGTTGCAGCTACAGGCTTCAATGCTCTTCCATCTGTCAATCGTCTCTATGAATAGTCTTCATTCCACTGGAATATTCCTCGTGACTCTTCATATTCTCTGGCGATCACCCTGAAGTCTCTCCCAATCCTCTGGCATAAACCATTAGTTATATCTAGCAGTTACACTTTGAACCTCCAAGAAAATGCATGATCACCTTAATCGTAACTGCTCTATTAACTGTGAAGAGCAACAGTAGCCCTTTGATCAGATTTCAAAGTATCTGACACCGTTTTCGCAGGGTCTTGGGTTGATTTCACCATTTTTCATTTTGGCATTTTAGCATTCCTGTGGTGAAGTTTCTTGACACTCCATGTCATGATCCCTGAAAGTCTGAAATGGAGCTTGGTTGCACTAGCTCCTTCCTCCATTTCCACAGATGTGACCACTGGTTGTGACCACACCCTTATTTGAAATTGCATTTCACAATTTTTCTTTTCACGAATTTGTTGCGAGTCACTCTGACTCTTCCAACTCCCGATCACAAAATGGAGCCTTTCAACTTGCAAGCTCCTTCCTTCACATGCCCACAGTTGTGACCAAGCATTTATCCATAAAGTGCATTTGCAATTTCACATTTATGTATTTTGGCACTTCAGTATTCTTGTGAAGAAGTGTTTTGACACCTCCAATCTCTCGGTATCTGAAACTCTGAAATGGAGTCAGATCAACGGTCCATGATCTCCCTTTGATCAACGACTCTGATTAATTCGTGGTTTCACATTTCATGATTTTGGCATTCTTTTTGTGAGTGTTCTTGACACCTCCAACTCCTGTTATCCGAAACTCTGAAATGGCGTCAGATCAATGTATTTCGACATTTCACATTTCGCAACTTCGGGATGTCTGTGATGAAGAGTCTCAACTCTTGACTCCTCCAAATCCTAGTATCTAAAACTCTGAAATGGAGTCTTTGTTGATGTGCCTGTTTTGGGATTTCAGCATTTTTCATTTCGTAACTTCGATATTCTTGTCGTGAGTGTTCTTGACACCTCCAACTCCCAGTTTCCAAAACTATGAAATGGAGTCAGATCAACGTATTTTGGTGTTTCACATTTTGGCACTTCAGGACTCCTGTGATGAAGAGTCTTGAATCTTGACTCCTCCAACTCCTGGTATCCGAAACTCTGAAATGGAGTCAGATCAACTTTTTGGCGTTTCACATTTCGGCACTTCGGGACACTTGTGAAGAAGAGTCTCAACTCTTGACTCCTCCAACTCCCGATATCTAAAACTCTAAAATGGAGTTTAGGATTCTGATCTTTCCATTCCATCACCGCTGTTGATCTTCCTTGCCTACCTATTTTCCATCAAATGAATAAGCACACTCTTTCACTCTGCGTGCACCTCTGCACTATCTCTTCTGGTCTTTACCAACTTTCTCTGCTGCGTCTCCACAAAATACTATTGGTGTCCACCTGGCACATTCTACCTGTACTCAAGCCATCATCGTTGTTGTAATTTCCATCAATGACAAGCATACACTGCCTATAAAACATGCCAACAATCTCCCCCTTTGGCATTGATAGAAACAAAGGCACCCAGACCTATTCTTTTCTCCCCCTTTGACATCAATGTCAAATAAAACATGTTCCCCCTGAGCTGTTGCAGTATTTTTTGGAGGTATCAAATATTCAATCAATACAAACTCCCCCTAAGAGGATGGACTCTCTTAGGTGTGAGATGGGATGACACCCAGATTCTGTCAGAGATATTTAAATGGTGTATTGGCTAGGGGTTTAGTAAATATGTCTGCAATTTGTTCTGTGGTTGGAATTTAATGGACCTAAACAATCTGATTTGTGACTTGATCTCTTAGAAAATGGTATTTTATGGGAATATGCTTGGTCTTGGAGTGGAATACAGGATTCTTGGACACATTGATGGCACAAGTGTTATCACAATGAATTGGGATCGGCGCTGCGTATTTTACATCCAAGTATGTAAGTGTTTGACTCATCCATAATAGCTGAGTGCAACAGGTAGCAACAACAATGTACTCTACCTCTGTAGTTGATAAAGAAATGGAACCTTTCTTTTTACTCAACCATGCTACTAGAGAATCTCCTAAGAAGAACGCACCTCCACTTGTGATTTTCCTTTCATCCATGCAGTTAGCCCAATCAACATCTGAGTAGACTGATAATTGAAAATTCTGATTCTTAGGATACCATAGGCCATAGTTCATTGTTTCTTTCAAATATCTGAATATCCTTTTGACAGCTAGAAAATGACTCTGTTTAGGTGAAGACTCATATCTTCTTACCATTCCAACAGCATGAATTATGTTTGGGCAAGATGTTGTGATGTACAACAGGCTTCCTATCATTGACCTATATGAACTTTGATCAACATCAGGTGAGTCATCATCCTTGCTTAATTTGCATCCAATAACCATAGGTGTGCCCATAGGTTTAAATCTTCCATTTGAAATATTTTCAACATTTCTCTTAGATATTTTTCTTGAGAAATGAACATCCCTTCAGACCTCTGAGTAATTTGCAGACCAAGAAAAAATGATAGTTCACCGATCATAGACGTTTCAAAATCAAACTCCATGGCAGAAGAAAACCATTGTACCAATGAATCCTTATTACATCCGAAGATGATGTCATCTACATAGACCAACACGATGAGCAAATCATTATCCTCTGTTTTGATATATAGATTATTGTCAATTGTTCCTCTCTTGAACCCTTTGTCTTTGAGATACGTATCCAGTCTATGATACCAGGCACGAGGGGCTTGTTTTAACCCATATAAATCTTTCTTCAACTTGCATACTAAGTTAGGGTTATCAGACAGTTTGAAACCCTCTGGTTTTTCCATATAGACTTCTTTATTTACATCTCCATTTAGAAAATCTGACTTGACATCCATTTGATAGACTTTAAACCTTTTATGACAAGCATAGGAAATAAATATTCTGATAGCTTCTAATCTTTCTATGGGCACAAATGTTTCATCAAAATCTAGTCCTTCTATTTGAGCATAGCCTTTACAGACCAATCTTTCTTTGTTCCTGACAACTTGTCCCTCCTCATTCAACTTATTCTTAAATATCCATTTGGAACCAATGATATTTTTACCTTCAGGTCTATGAACCATCTCCCACGTATTGTTTTTCTCAATCTAATCAAGTTCATTATTCATTTCTTTAACCCAATGGTCATCTTTTCTAGCTTCATTAAAATTCTTGGGTTCCAGCATGGATATGAAAGCTATATGTGATTGTTTAGTGTTTTTGATTATCTTTCTCCTAGTTTGTACACCTTCGTCTTTTTCACCAATTATCTGACTTGCAAGATGATTCTTTTGAGTGATTTTGGAGGAGGAATTTGAAGTTGTCTGTTGATTTGAGTCTGTCTGAGTATTTGTGTCTTCATCTGATTTAGAGTCTTCATTTTCTGATTCTTGGACCTGTTCATCTTCAACTTTAGCTATGTCCTCTGTAGAAGACTCATTATTGTACACCTCTCTTGTTGGGATTCCTTCATCAACTTTTATGTCAATACAGTCAGCCATTTTATGCAGCCTCTTATTATAGCATCTGTATCCTTTACTGTTTGTAGCATACCCTAAGAAGATACCTTCATCATCCCTGTCATCATATTTTCCAAGGTTCTCATCATTATTCTTTATGTAACATTTACTCCCAAAGACTTTGAAGTGTTTGATTGAAGCAGGTCTCCTATACCACAATTCATAAGGTGTCTTGTCACTTTGTGGTCTGAGGTGGGCTTTGTTAAGAACATGGATTGTTGTGTGTATTGCTTCTACCCAGTAGGTTTGACCAATGTTCTTCTCA
>JZKD02S0689815.1:501529-524159 GCA_000966675.3 Picea glauca
CTTTATTGTTTTCTTTCTAACCTTTTGCATTACAGCTGTCATGACTAGAAGAGCCCAACTAGGCATGTAAGTGCTCCTTTTTTGCTCACCCATTGACGAAAAGAGCACGAACAGTTGGGTCCTAGTTCCTTTCGCTTGTAGAATCTTGAAGGGTAGCTTGACACCTATCCGGTGAATGGCCAAGCCTTGAAGAGATACTTTGCTTGATAACTACCCTTGTATATTATGTAAATATTTCATTTTTTGTTTGCACTTTCTTTTGCTTCTGTTTTTTTTTATTTTGATTTGATTGATAAGCTTGTGTTTTTTGACACACACATACCTGTACATTGAGCCATTCAGACAAAGGCGATAGAAAACTTTCTTCACTGAAATAACTTCTAAAAGTTGTACAAACATCAATGATATATTGCTGAAATTGATATCTATGTTGGAAATTTTTTGTTGTTTGAAAGAAGTTTACTGATTTCAATCTCTGAGAAAAGTTTGTCATGATCATCTATTATCTTTTTACACTGTCCCTTTTCCATAAAGGAATGACTCAAAAGATGTCTCCCTGTCATAGGAAGTTGTTTTTATAAAAAATCTGTAGAGCTGAATAAAGGACAGTGTTAAAAAATTCTGATGAGTTCTAAAATACGCTAAAATATCAATATTTTCAGTGTCACCCCGCTCAGCTACCTATAAAAGAAAAACAAAATAAAATTATTAATAAGAGTTGTGGGAAGTGCTTGCAAACTTGTCGGGATGCTGAACAGGTCTGCTGGCAGCGGGTAAATGCAAGCATGGCGCCAAGACAACTTCGTCGGGGTACTGAACAGGCCCGTTGGCAGCGAAGCAATGTCGGGTACATGAAATCTGCAAAAAAATATAAGAAACCTCTTTAATGTCCTTTATTCTGATCTAGAACTTCTTGGTAGGATACAGATGTCAGAGTGGGTTAAATGGCAACCCTGTCAAGGCTATGGATGCCTGCTGGCAGCAGTGGCCATGCCAACAGTATTGGAGATTTTATCTTTAATATCGTGACTTGCTGATCTTAAGACTGTTATTGGTTTTCATCTTTTGAAACACTGCTGTGAAAATAAAAATAAAAATAAATGATTAATGATGATGTTAGTACGATTTTCTAGTGGTTATTTCTGAGTTGAAATTTTCTTTGGTGTCCTAATCTGAATTTGTTTCTTTTGACAGAGATAACTGCTTCTACCAGTGTGTCTCCATTGTTGGCAGCCAAATCACTTTTTTATGATCCTATAAGCTACCTAAACCTGTGCCTTGCAAACATCAAGTTTTTCATCGCATTTTTTTTTATAGACGACACTTTCATTTTTGCGACATTTGCAAATTTGTCTCCGTAAAGTTTTAACGACTGTAAGCGTGAAAACTTCCCCTTTCGAGGTCACATTTCGATCACTATCCGAATTGTCATGATCTTTTTATCGATATTGCCTACTACACTTACCTTCTGTTTATCGTTATGTGGCTGAAAGGACTTTTAAACTATGCTCATTGGACATTCTTTGCATAACTTGATTTTATTAAGTTTGTGAGGCATTGAGCATATAGATTTATACTTTTTATGACTTGCCTAATCATTGATTCTATGAATTGCATAGGGGTTATGATTTATTTTTTTTGTTTTTATATATATGATATGATCCTTATGTTTATCTTTTTATAACTTTTGGCTTGCCAACTATATGAATTCATTCGGTACATTGGTTAAACATTTACACAATGGCGCATGGCTAACATTTGGTGTTGGTTTCACGTTGAATGTCGATGGTTTTAAAACTATAGTTGATTTGGCGTGATGGCATAATACTCACCATTTGATTCTTTGGTTGGCCAAACGATATGTTTTTTGAGCTATGCTATGATTGTTTGAACATATGTGTAAATCGGCAGTTGCTATCGTGCATGGCAGTGAATGACTCTACCACCCTCGCATGCGTGCATTTATGCTTACCCCTTTTGGCTTGATTCATTGTTGTTGGTTTGGGTAGCTCTGTTACTGTCTGTTGATGAATTCGAACCCTTTCCTCACCATGCATTTAACTCGATGGCACCAGTAGTGCGAGTTCAACCTGATGGCAAACAAACCCTGTTAATGTTTGATAATGCCTGCCAAGATTTGGTAGACAGTGGATGGCTCATCTTCTTGCAATGTTTCAAGGGTTTTAACCTTTGCGTGGCTTGACAGTTTGCCATGACCTTCGATGGCTGTCGAGCCAAGGTCGGCGATATACAATTGGAAATTGATGAACAATTTATAAGCCTTGCTACGGGTTTGTCTACCACTGGACAACAATGGTTTAGGAATTGCAAGGTCAAGGAAGTGTCGTGGACATTGTTGTTTCAGTCACGAAAAATCACCTCCTGTGATAAAGGTATGCCAACAACTATGCTCAAACAATGTTGGCACGATTTATTGATGATAATCAAGCAATTTGTGACCTGCGAAGGTCAGTACGGGTTTGTGTTCCTACATCACCTACGTTTTATTATGGTTTTTATGGGATATTAGCTCAATATGCCCTATTATTTGCATCGAAGCCTGTTTAAAATGTCAAAGAAGTACAAAAGACATCAGGCTGATAGTAGCCTTTTTCATTATGGGCTGGTTAAGCTTATTGTTGTCTGTCATTTGAGTCTACACAGAGATTGTTGGAGCAATTTCATTGCTCGGAATGGTTTCAAGAATTTGAACCCTACACAGTTTGACAAACCTATGGTGAGAGAGGTCAAGGTTGTAACCCCAGTACCCTACCATATCCTTCTACCTAAACCCTCGGCTGACCCTCCTATCAACTTACCCCACACTGTGACTAAGAGTGTTGAGACTGTTAAGCCTATGGGAAATAAGCCCAAGGCAAACCTCGCTGCAAACACCAAAGGGAAAAAGAATGCACATTTGATTTCACGGATGGCGAGCAACAAGCCAAAATCCCCTGTCGAACCAAACCCTATCGTGTTGAGTGAGGACTCTGATTCGGAAGTGGAGTGTTTCTTGGCAAGCGAATACCCCTATTTGCAAGGTTTGTGTGTCGAACCCTCGTATGACTTTGTGTCAAACCTACCCCCCTGCCTACAGAATGACCCTAAATACCCAGGCATTAAGTTGCCTTGTGAAACCCTTTTTCATTTACCCAAACCCTCTCCCGCTCTATCTAAATCTAAAGTGCCACCTTGTGATCAATGCAGTTCATGGTTAGAGCGATATTATCTTGATGTTCCGATTCTCCAATCAAGGATTCAATCTTTGGAGGACCAGATTGCACTGCTTACCAGTCAAAATCCCAAGCTACAAGTGACGGATAAGAAACAAAAGACGATAGGCTCCATCTTGTTTAAAAATGTGGAATCAGCCACGACTATCGTGAATTCTAAGTTGGCATAATTAAATAGCCTTGTCATCAAACAGGTATGTTTAATATCAATCATTTTTGTAAATAATCTAGATTTATATAACGATTTACATTCGGTTTTAAATAGCTCTGTTCACAACAATGATTGGCTCTGTTATGTTGTATGCATTCTATACATAGCTTTGCTTTGAATAAATGGAATTTCGTTTTTCCCAGTTTAGCTTCTATTAGATTTTCATCAATTTGATTGATCTTAGTGTGGATTTGATTTGTTTGATTGAGTTAAAATGGATTCTCTGCTATCAATTGAAGTCGTTTGTATCCAGGAACTGTTTCTCGTATTCAATTTTGAACACAATCACATTTTGATTCAATTTCATTATAATGCATACGCTATGATTGGTAACGATTTTGATGAGGTTAATTGTTACGGTTTGTTGTGCCATATGAATTTCAAAGAACAGGATTTCAACTCGGATCATTTCCAATGTGACTATGTTTCTTCGCGAACATTGCTTTTTATTTTAAGCCTATACAAACACACCCAAATCATCAATAGATTTAATTCATAATGAGTATGCTAAAAACCTAGCCGGTTAATTCACATTGGTTTACTGTTAGCTCAACCATGTTATCAATTGGATTCGTATTTGTGATGGATACTCAATTGAATTTGATTTGAGATTGCTTATATCCAAATTCACGATTTGTTTCTATGTTAAACTCGGTCATGATTCGTTTGAAATTAATCATATCGTTTGATACGAATCAAGTTTATTTTCCCAGTTTGCAATGACCAATTATCACTGATGTCGATTCTATTATGACTATGATCAAAGTCAAATCGATCTGGTTACGATTTTATATGAGTTGATTCTCGTACCTGTTTGAATTGATCTACCTATGGCGTGAATCATTTGATGTCATGACAACTATAACAATTTTAAAATGATTCTATTTTGATCTGATCGTATCTCCTATTGTTGGAAAAACATAATGTTTGCTTGTGATTTGTTTGATTGCATTACTTTCAAATTGGATATGAAACGATTTGCAAAACTGTTTGGTTTTGATTCTGTCTACCCAATTTATGACCATCATCGAAACAGAGTATTGCTATCCCTGTATTCGGTTAATGGAGTGGATCTTGTTTGAGTTCATAATAGCATATCAATTTTAATTCATGATTCGTTTGCAAATGAATGTTGGCTGTTAATTTAATTTGATTTTATCAAAAAGATTTGGTTTAATTTTAATTCTGATCCTGTATCTTATTTTAGACTAGCTACAAAATCAGATGATTTTGTAGCTAGGTCTGTAGAATTAAATTTTTATTGTTTTACTAATAAAATATCCCTCTAACTTGTGATTTTTGGTCCATTTCAGGTGAATTCGAAATTGTATGGGAATTGATGGACAGTTTAGAGGATATTTGGATATTTTGATTTCATTTTAGTTTCCTAGTTTAGTTGATTTTGGGAATATCTTCTCATATTTTGTAAACAGTTTGATAACTTCCACAGGGAGGTTTTACCCTGTGGAAAAACTTATAAATACTTATCATTTTTGTAATAATATACATCCTCATTCGTGGGAGAACAAGGATATGGAATTTTAATACAAATTGAGACAGAATTTGATGTTCTATTATAGCTTTAGCTTTTCATAATATCAACATTTTGTTTCATGTTTATGTGTATCAATTAGCATTTGGTTAATGACTACATTAGCTATCTTAATATTTTGCAAATGATATAATTTAATCAATATAATCCATATCTGATTTTCTCCAGTATTTAAAGACATAGCAATTACTTGATTTAGTTTGTGAATGACAGATTTCTCTTCTTCATAAGTTGAATTATTAAGTATAAGTTTTTGCATAACAGGTTTCCCTTATTACAGAGATTTATAAATCATACAATTGTTATGATATTTTATGTCTTGTTTGTCCTGTAAATAAACTCAAAGAGCAGTGTAGCGTATCGTTTATGAGAAGCTTCTAGATCAACCGATGCGAGTTTCCTTCCTCCGACCAGCTTTGAAGTCATCATACACAGGACAAATTGGGACCGTTTACGGGTTAGTTTGTCATTTGTTTGTTTAGCATATTATTAGTAGTTTAGTTTAGATATAAGTTTAGTTAGATATATGTATATTAGATTGTTTAATTTCAGTAAGTTTTATTTCTTGTTTATAAAATTATAAAATCAAAAAGAAATATCTTTCTCTGTCTTAGGGCAGATTGCAAATGAGTTTTCCAGGTTTTATTTAAATCTGTATTTTTGTGAATATTGTATATTTTGTAGATAAGTTGTATTTCAGTTAGTAGTTAGTATACTATTAGTTAGTAGTTGTATATATAGATAGTAGGTTAGTTAGTTTGTTTAAAAGTTAGTTTTAATTAGATTAGTTAGTATTAGTTTGTTTTATTTATTGTTAGTTAGTTTAGTTTGTTTTATTTTATGTTAGCTCAGTTTGTTTCATTTGTTTTAGTTATATTAGTTTAGTTTAGATTAGTTTTATCTTTGGTTTTCTTAGGACCTTAGAACGGCTAACAGAGCGACTAAACTCGTCAGGGTGGTTCATTCCAAACGGCTTGGGTTATTGGACAACCCCGGACCGGTTCCACTCTCTCAGTTGACGGACGGTCAATTTCGTCCGTCAACACACCTCCAACTCCCGGTATCCAAAACTCCAAAATGGAGTCAGATCAACGTATTTTGGGGTTTTGCATTTCGCAACTTTGAGACTCCTGTGATGAAGAGTCTCGACTCTTGAATCCTCCAACTCCCAGTATCCGAAACTCGGAAATGGAGTTTTTGTTTATGTGCCTGTTTCAGGATTTCGACATTTCACATTTCGCAACTTCGGGACTCTTGTCATGAGTGTTCTTGACACCTCCAACTCCCGGTATCTGAAAATCCAAAATGGAGTCAAATCAATGTATTTTGACGTTTCGCATTTCGGCACTTCGAGACTCCTATGATGAAGAGTCTCGTCTCTTGACTCCTGCAACTCCTGATATCTGAAACTTCGAAATGGAGTTAGATCAACTTTTTGGCATTTCACATTTCGACACTTTGGGACTCCTGTGATGAAGAGTCTCGACTCTTGACTCCTCCAACTCCCGGTATCCGAAACTTTGAAATGGAGTTTACGCTTCTGATCTTTCCATTCCATCATCACTACTAATCTTCCTTGCCTGCCTGTTTGCCATCAAATGAATAATCACACTCTTGCACTCTGCGTGAACCTCTTCACTATCTCTTCTGGTCTTCACGAGCTTGCTCTGCTGCATCTCCCCAAAATACTTGCGGTGCCCACCTGACACATTATACCTGTACTCAAGCCTTCATCGCTATTGTACTTTCCATCAATGACAAGCATACACTACCAGTAAAACATGCCAACGGAAGCACCCTCCGGGTATACTCTGCAAAGAGTGGCCCAATGTTTGTCCTAGGTACCATGGTATACCCCTGTAATCACCTTTGTATGTCTCTAAAAAAGATAGGAAACTAGGTTGCTAGTGCGTGAACAATCACCAGGCGGGTATAGTCACCAGTCAGGTAGACCACAATGAGCGGGGTATAGAGCCCAAAACCTCTCAAGGGTATTGAAAGCAAGTGGTCTGGAAGACAACAAAGGACCTCGAATGGATTCAAGACCCACAAATCTCTGTGGCAAATGCAATCGATGAAATCCCAAGACAAGCCCTCTATATGTGTTCTCCACTACGATTGGTTCGGCTTTGGAGAGGTTATCTCCGCTACCTTTCTGCATGCGACCTCGTGTTTATCCCCTGTGTTAGAGGGGGGTCCCATATAAATTTCACGATACTGGAATTTTAACACTCCCTAGCACAGACTCTTATGTATGTTTTGCAGCCTTGAAGAGTTTCCTCTCCAACCTAAATCAAGGCTCTAGCCTAGACTAATTGATGGACCCTACAAACATAAAGTCTAGTTCATTTTAATTAATCGTTAATTTTTTATGGCTTGTCTTAAGTCGAATGTTATGAAAGTGAAACTAATTATGTTTTAGAGATGAAAGAAAAATAAACAAAAAGATGGAAACAAAATAACTTCTTCTTGACACAATTCTTAATCAACTTTTCAAACTAAATTTTTTTCCAAGATCTTTGAACAACAAACTCAAAATAGGATTTCGCTCAACTACAAGCTACTTATTGTCCTAAGTAAACATCCAAGAACTTATGAAAGAAAAACTTTTCCATGTTATAAATGCTAACCAATAACTACTTAACCAAACAAAGAAATAAAAGATTTTTTTTATTTGAATGCTCACAAAGAAAAAAGGAAAACTAGCAACAAGTAAAGACCAAGAAAACTTCTAGACTAAGTGAAGATCACAAAGAGTCACTTTAAAAATAACACACAAGCAGATTAAAATGGACTCTAACACTTGTCTAAAAAACCCTATAAAGGAAAATTTTGAGGAAAACTTCTTATTGAAAAAGAAAGCTATTGCTGTGATCAAACCTAAGTTACTAACCTCTATGACAGAGACCAAAAAACCTGAGAGGTATAAACTCTTAACAAATAAAAGGATGACTGCCTCTCCTTAAACAAAAAAATTTCTCCACAGGCACACTGCTGACAGTTTAACAGCCAGCGTGTGCATGTGAGCTGTGTAAAGTCAGGGCGCGTGTATACATGTGCAGACCTTATGCAAGCCGTGTGTAATTTTGAAACTCTTCAAAAATGAAAAGACAAGCAATCAAGCACTGACAGAGACTACTGGTATTGAGAACTAGAATCTCTTGAAGACTCAAACACTTACTTTGTCAGAAAAAAGAATAAAATTCAAGGAAAATTTCATAGAACAAAACCAATCTAAGGTGGAACCTAAGCTATAAAACTACAAACACAGAGCCCAGAATGAGTTCCAGAAAACCCCTAAGAACGATCACTTCTAATAGGGGAGAGGATGACTGCCTCTCTAAAATAATTTTTTTGAAATCATACACGTGACTAACACTTCATCAGCTAGCGTGTACATGCGGGTTGTGTGAAGGTAGGGCATGGGTATATGCGTGAAATCCTTGTATCGGCCGCGTGTACCTCTGTGGGTCCCGTAAAAAAATGCAGCTAAGCAAAGAAACAGAGATAACTGGTATGGAAGACCAGAATCTCTGTTAGCTCAGACTTTTGTAGAAACTTTAAAAATAAGGAATGAAACCAAATTTTTTTAAAATACCCAAAAAGACTCCCAAAAAACCCTAGAGAGTCCCCAGTATGGTCGCCAATTATTTTGTGGGTGGGAATCCCTCCTAGGGACTTAGCATTTAAGGCCTCTAATCATGCATGCAGAAAATGACCATTTCAAAGGTTTCTACTCTTTCTTATTCTCCCAACACAAAACCCCACATTAATGCAATGCAAAGGTGTAAATGAGATTCGGTAACTCTACCTTAAGTCCTTTGTTTGATGTTGATCCCTTTTATTTCACTCGCTCTTTGATTGCAGGCCTCCTCCCAAAGCTGACCTGCATTCACACATGAACAAACAAAAAGCTGAGAACATGCATTTCATATACTAATTGATGGGTTAGTTTTGATAATATCATAAAATAAACATTGAACTCGAACACATGATATGGAAGGATGGGAAAAGTATTCCTTTTCGTATTAATATTCACAAGAGTAAACTTACAATATGTGGTTGGCATTGCTCCTCTTCAACTGTCTTCTAACTTGTTTTCTCTATACTTCTCTTTGCACAAGGATGGATAAAGGTTGGGACAAGGGAAATTCTCAATTGTGTATAGTCTCCTTACTATGATTTTCCTCTTCTCAAATGGGACCCCTACCCCTTCTTTTATAGGCTAGAAGGAGTTAGGTATTTGGTCGAATGACCAGCCGTGCATGGCCGAAAGGTTTAGTTAACTTTCCCAAAGTTGTGTGTTCCGTCAGCAACTTTCCTTTTTCCATGCTTTTGTAGGTACATGCGGGTTGTATTGGGACAGCTAGTGTGTATAGGTGTGCAGTAATGGAGTAGGGCACGTGGGCCTTTATAAAAGGGGTTTTTAAGAAGAGTTGTTCAATAGTGTTTTGGCAAAGAAGGAGTCTGAGATGGCCTGATGCCAGGTAAGTATGTCTGGTGCAAATTATGGTTATAACATTGATATTTTATGATACTTGTCTCTCAATGTTGTATCTTTTTTGGTAGGAAGACTTGAGTTCCTAGAGACTTTCAACCTCCATTTTCAGCCTATTGATCTTTGTTCCTTGCAGAGTCATCTCCTCCATAGATTTTTCTAGCTCCACAGTTTTTTCCAGTGCTATCAATGGAGTTGCCAATGGAATTTTTGTTGTAGTGCTTGTTGGCATAGCTGTTGTACTGACTTCTGCAAGGGGAACTGCACTCAATGGAATGACTTCCATCGGGGTTGATTGTTCCTTCTCTTTCAATAACCTTTCCAATTCTTCCTCCATTTCCTTTATCTGTGCGTTCTGCTGCATGATTAGCTTCAAGAATTCCTCTTTCTCGTCTTCTGTCTCAACTATTTATTTAGCTTGTGAATCCTTTGTTGGTAGAAATTTCAGCTTCTTTCTCATAGATGTAATGTCAACGTTCTTTTTCTTTAACATCTCCTCTGTTTCTTTTACATTCAAGGGATCATACCCAATCTTGAGAACCAACTCCTCTAAGGAATTTACTTTGTTATCCTTTGCAAAAGAGGATATATTTTCCAGATTCAATTGGGTCTGAACATTGTTTAGAGATACTTGTAATTTTGTTGTCATAGAGGAAGCATGTGCCAATGTGGAGAAAACCATTTCTCCAGTCTGTCTATGCAAATCCTTCTGGTCAGTTGAATGGACTTGTTTGGTGTCAAAAACAATAGTTGACCTTTTGTAGTTAGTGATATCTATGGGTTGAGGCACCCGTGCTTGCAGAAATTCCAGTGCATTCTTCCTTTCTCTATGTCAAAAGATGACAACAATTTGTGTTTTGTTGTGGGGGTTTGCTTCTGGAATTGAGCATAGGTGTTGTTGGTCAGCATCTGGTTCTTCTTTTTAATCATATCATATTTTTTGAAAATGTTCATAGGAATAGATCCTTGTGGAGTTTGGGTGGTCACAGCTATATCCATCTTCTTTGAAGAAGAAGAAGTGGACACCACCTGATGTTTTCCCTCAATCACTTTGGCAGAGTAGGGCTCTTCCTCACCAGACATGTGAGTAGTATGAGTGGTTTTGGGTATTTTGATGTATACCTAAAAATCCTCTGTTGATACCTTAGTGATTGAAGGAGAGGCATCCTTTCTTGGCCTTTTTTCCTTTGGTACCTGTGGAGTGGTAGTCTGTGAAATAGAGACTGAAGGAGATTCATGTTGTTCAGTATCTACTAGAGTATTTGCCTCCCAATCTGTCTGGTTCATATACTTTTCAATTTCTGGTTTGAGGGTGTGAGCATAAGGTGAAATTTTGTTTTTGGATCTCATATCTACAATGATACCACTTGGATCATAATGCCAAATGAAACTGGTGTTGAATTGCATTTTCTTTAATATTTTATCTACCTCTTCCCCAGCAACTCGACTGTTACAGATAAACGATCCTATTTTCCCTTTAATCCTCATCTGTTGTTTTTTCTTCAGAGACACAAAATGAATGTAATCTGAGTTTATCATCTAAGGAATATACTCCAGTGCAAATATTTGAATAGGCACATACTTGGGCAATTTGTATGGAGCTAGTTCACACCCATACACTCTAATCTTTGTGTGATTCTAATATAGGAACCAGTCCCCAGTCTTTGCGAGATCCAAAAGGTGCAGAACTCTTTGGATCTCCTCGTTTATCCTTATTTCTAGTCTTCCACTGAGAATTCTTACCACTGGGTGATAAAACAACTCAATGAACTGTTTGAAACTGAACTCAGTGGAGTTTCTTCTGAGAAGTGACGTCCATAAAGTTACTGTTTACGGTTTTTCATCCTTGTCCATTTTCTGCATGAGAAAGGAAAATTGTAGGCCAGTATTGAATAATACAAGAACATGCCTTCTGTAGGGAAATTTTCCAGTTGCTCGTGTAGGTTTTCGGCCAAAAAACCATTGTAATCAAACTGGGTGGAAAATTTCTCTTCAGTAGAGAAAATGAACAGGAAACCTAGGATAGATTCATCCACCCATTCATCTGAAAAGTAACCGAGAAAACAACACAATGTTGAGATAATATGGTTTCCCTTTTCGGAAAATATGGAGGAATGATAAGGAGGATTCTTCTTAGGAAATTGGGCATCTTGTGGGAGGAAAAGCTCAAAGATTTGTGCTCTTTGGGGAAAAGACGGGTTCTGATACATTTCTGTCAGAATTTCAATGGTGAGGGGAGAACGGGGTTCATCTCTGTGTACCTGCATCATTTGATCAATGGCCTCAGGTGTAATAAGGAAAAAGGTTTCTCTAGATGAAGATACTATGGCTCTCTGATCAGGGAGGTAGTGTGCTTGGCATTTGAGGGCACATTCGAGAAAATGATGGACTTGGGGAAACAAATACAGAGGGAAACTTGACTCCCAGAGTCCAATTTCATCGCTTTGAATGATGAAGGTGTCTTGAAACCACGACTGTAGCTCGACAAATTCAAATTCAGACCTGGTTTATGAGATTAAATAGTATTTGTCTACTAATGGGATCCGGTCGAGATCGAAAGGAGGTGGGAGAAATGGATTTTCCTCCACATTTGACTTTTTACTTTTGGGTGCCATTGATTTCCATCGGTTCCTGCACATGAAGCACACATTAGTAGGTGAAAACTATGGCTGGATGAGATGTTACAGAGGTGAAGGAAAATGAGTCTCTGATACGCATGGAGTGTGAGTGGAATGCGAATGACCGAAACGGGGTTGGAATTTAGTGAACGGGTATCCGTTGGGTGAAAAAAGGACAGGTCAAGTGAACAATGGGTATGTGGCCAGTAATAAATGGTTAATGGGTCCTTTGGAGTGTGAGGGGGCAAGGTGAAGGACATCTGACATGTGTACCCTATCGACATGCAGAATGGTGATTAGGAAATAAATGAAAAAGATATGACCCGTAACGGTTAGATGGAGGGGACATGCTGACGGGGTCATGAAATGGGACTTGCAAGGGGTGGTTTTGGGGTGTAACATCTCTAGATGACGATAGTGAGTTGGAAAAATGGTAAGTGGTAAATGTTTGGAGTGGGGAGGTAAGATGCAATGAGATGATGCCACATAGGGATGGGGCCTGCCTAGACATTGCTTCATTCTGGACCCCCCCGCCGTTATGTTGGCATTTTTTCAGACAGAGGCAGAGTATGCATGTTTTTCATTGATGGAAAATATCAAGACCAACAGTGCAACAGTGATCGCATGGAAAGATCATATGCATAAAGTCCATTTCAGAGTTTCAGATACCGGGAGTTGGAGGAGTCAAGAGTCGAGACTCTTCATCATAGGAGTCCCGAAGTTGTGAAATGAGTAACACCAAAAAGTTGATTTGACTCCATTTTGGAGTTTTGGATACTGGGAGTTGGAGGAGTAAAGAGTCAAGACTCTTCATCACAGGAGTCCCAAATTTACAAAATTTTAAATGCTGAAAAGTTGATCTGACTCCATTTCAGAGTTTCGGATACTGGGAGTTGGAGGAGTCAAGAGTCAAGACTCTTCATCACAGGAGTCCCAAAGTTGGGAAATGCCAATCGCTGAAAAGTTGATCTGACTCCATTTTAGAGTTTCAGATACCGGGAGTTGGAGGAGTGAAGAGTTGAGACTCTTCATAACAGGAGTCCCGAAGTTGCAAAATGCATGACATAGAAAAGTTGATTTGACTCCATTTCAAAGTTTCGGATACCAGGAGTTGGAGGAGTCAAGAGTCGAGACTCTTCATCACAAGAGTCCCAAAGTTGCGAAATGTGAAACAACGAAATACGTTGATCTGACACCATTTCGGAGTTTCGAATACCGGGAGTTGGAGGTGTCAATAACACTCATGACAAGAATGCCAAAATTGCGAAATGTGAAACCACAACTTAATCAGAGTCATTGATCAAAGGGAGAACGTGGACCGTTGATCTGACTCCATTTTGGAGTTTTGGATACCAGGAGATTGGAGGTGTCGAAACACTTCTTCACAGGAATGTCGAAGTGTCAAAATACCGAAATGAAAAATTGCGAAATCACTTTATGGATAAACGCTTGGTCACAACTGTGGGCATGTGAAGGAAGGATCTTGCAAGTTGCAAGGCTCCATTTCATGATCGAGAGTTGGAAGAGTCAAAATGACTCACAACAAATTCGTGAAATGCAAAATTGCAAAATGCAGTTTCGAATAAGGCTTTGGTCACCACTAGTGAACACATTTGCAGAAGATGGAGGAAGGAGCTAGTGCAACCAAGCTCCATTTCATATTTTCAGGGATCGCGACATGGAGCGTCAAGAAACTTCACCACAGGAATGTTGAAATGCCAAAATGCGAAATGGAAAAATCAACGCAAGACCCTGTGCTCATAATCCAACGGTGTTGGATACGTCGAAATCTAATCAAAGGGATACTGTTGCTCCTCACAGTTAATTGATTAGTTATGATTCAGGTGCTGATGCATTTTATTGGAGGTTCAAAGTTTAACTGCTAGATATGATTGATGGTTTTTGCCAGAGGACTGGGAGAGACTTTAGAGTGATTGCTAGAGAAGATGAAGAATCTCGAGGCATCTTCCAGTGGAATGACGACTGTTCATAGAGACTATTGACAAATGTAAGATGGTTGGAGCCTGGAACTGCAATAGAGGGAATGAACTCGACTGTGCCAGAGAAGACGAAGAGTCTCGACTGCTGGAGAGGAGAAGGAATCTCGGCATAACACCCAGTGATGATGGACGCATGGGGTTAACCGCCAGAGAAGATGAATAGTTGTAATGATGATCAGGTAGAGCACTTGACATGGGGAGAGAATGCAGAAGCATTATGAACAAAGGATGTAGAAGATGCATAGAGAGGAAAAAAATGCAGAATAGAGAAGAGATCGAGTTTTGTTGAGAGTGATTCATGCATGTAGAAGGAGGCAGAGTGCAACAGCTAAAATACATAGAAGAGGAATGGTGCATGGAATGGACATGGCGCACAGAGCATAAAAGGCAGAAGAACAAAAAGTGCAAGGCATGTGTGCAGGAAGACAGTGAGGTAGACAGAGTAGGGCAATGTAGTAGAACAGTGATGAGATTGGTAAGCCATTGATGAACATTATATCACTGTAATAAATTTCAGTAGCAAAGATTTATATTTTAGGGTTGTTGGGAGGTGCTAGGGAGGATTGTTGTCCTAGGAGTTTCAAGTGGGTGCTTGAACACAGGGAATTGTAGCTTCCATCTAGTTGTAGCCAGAGAAACCAGGGTGGTAGGGTGGTGCAAGGGAGAACATTGGTTCACTGATATACAGGTCGATGCCTGTGTAATTGGAAGTTGGTGCTTCCATCCAGTTGGTGCTTCCTTCTAGAGGGTGCTAGAGAATCTAGGGAGTCAGTGCTTCCTTCCAGTGGGTGCTAGACAATCTAGAGAGTTGGTGCTCTCAGCAAGTAGCAGCTTGCAAAACAGAGGTTGTAGCCTCATTATGAGTTGGTTCTCATAAGTATGATAATGTACATAATGTAAATATTACTTATCATATAAAGAAGAAGAGGTTTTTACCCTTTATGGGTTTCCTTGGGAAATATTTGTCTCTGTGTATCTCATATGTGTGAATGATGATGAATGTTCTATTTCCTACTTCCCTGCATTATTTTGATCATCATTGAGAGTTCTTTAATGAATTTAAAATGAGCATAATTGTTTAATCTAGCTAACAACAGATTCACCCCCCTCTCAGTTGTCCAACAATTGGTATCATAGTGGGTTCCTTTTATTTAAAGGTAGATCTCTAAGCTTAAACATGACAAGTCATGAAGGGACTTCAGCCAGTAAGCCTCCTCTATTTGATGGAACATTTTTTTCCTTTTGGAAGGTTAGAATGAGAACGTACATAATGGCCTTAGGTGTTGATGTTTGGGATGTAGTAGAGACTAGATACATAAACTCTGTTGCACTAGCTTCCAAGGACGATAAGTTAGAATTTAGCTTTAATGCTAAGGGAATGAATGCTATCTTGACTGGACTTGTAGAAGCTGATTTTGTAAAGGTGATGCATCTTCAAAATTCCAAAGAAATGTGGGATAAACTTACTAGCAGCTATGAAGGAAATGAGAAAGTAAAAGATGCCAAACTTCAAACATTTAGGTTGAAGTTTGAACAACTAAAGATGAATGAAGATGAAACAGTTAGCAAGTATTTTTTAAGAATTGAAGAACTCATGAATGCCATGAAGGGTCTTGGTGAGAAGATTGAAGAATCAATTTTAGTTCAGAAGATTTTAAGATCTTTGCTTGATAAATTTAATCCAAAAGTCTCTGCAATAGAAGAACTAAATGATCTTAAAACTTTGTCCATTGATCAACTCATAGGAACATTAACTGCATGTGGAATGAGAATCAACAACGATAAATCCATTACTAGAGAAGAATATTTTAAAGCAGACAAGAATATTGATTCAGATTTAGATGATATTGAGGCAAAATTTGTGAGAAGGTTAAAGAAAGGATCAGGAAAATACAAAGGTAAGCTGTCGTTCAAATGTTTCAGTTGTGGTAAGATTGTTGGACAACTGAGAGGGGGGGGGGGTGAATCAGTTGTTACTGTGCTTAAACAATTATGCTTCTTTTAAACTCTTTGCTGAGACACTAAATGATGATCAAAATAATGCAGGGAAATAAACAATGGCACATTCAACATCAGTCACATATATGAGAAACACAGAGACAGATATTTCCTGGGGAAACCCATACAGGGTAAAAACCTCTTTTTCTTTATATGATAAGTGATAGTTACATTCTTTACATTATCATACATATGAGCACCAACTCATAATGAGGCTACAACCTTTGTTTTGCAAGCTGCTACTTGCTGAGAGCACCAACTCTCTATTTTCTATAGCACCCACTAGAAGGAAGCACCAACTCCCTGGTTTCTCTAGCACCAACTAGAAGGAAGCACCAACTCCCTGGTTTCTCTAGCATCAACTAGAAGGAAGCACCAACTCCTTGAGTGTTTCCAGCACCAACTGGATGGAAGCACCAAATTCCAATCATACAGGCACCAATCTGTAAAACAGAGAACAAGAGTTCTCCCTTGCACCACCCTGCCACCCTGGTTTCTCTTGCTGCAACCAAATGGAAGCTACAACTCCCTGTGTTCAAGCACCCACTTGAACTTCTGAGGACAACAGTCCTCCCAAGCACCTCCCAACCACACTAAAATATAAATTGTTGCTTCTGAAACTTATTACAATGATATAATGTTCAACAATGGCTTACCCGACTTATCACTGTTCTGCTGCATCTCGTTTCTCTTTCTACCACACTGCCTTTCTGCACATATCACTTGTGCTATCTGTTCTTCTGTGTTTTATCCTCTATGTGTTATGTCCATTCCCTGCACAGTTCCTCTTTAGTTCAATTCAGCTACTGCACTATCTTCCTTCTTTACACATGAATCACTTTCCACATCAACAACCATCACCACTCGAACAACAACAACAACCCTTCTCTTCTTTGTACCATGTATATATAGCTTCTATGCATCTTGTGCATGCAATATTATCCATTCCTCTGCATGCTCAAACTGCGCCAATCTCCTCCATCTCTCGAGTGCTCTGCGTGATCATCATCGTAGCTCTTCAGCTTCTCTGGCCATTTTCCCATGCGTTCAGCATCACTGGATGTTATGCTGAGATTCCTCAGTCTCTCTGGCAGTTGAGACTCTTCGTCTTCTCTGTGACAGTCGATCTCACCTTTTATGTTTCAGTTACAGGCTTCCACGCTCATACATCTGTCAATCCCTTCTAAGAATAGTCTTCCTTCACTAGACGAAGCTTGGAGACTCTTCATCTACTCTAGCGATCACACACGGTGACCACAGGCTGTGGTAACAGGCACAACAAACTTATTATCTTCATCGACCCTGATTGACGGTTCATGATCTTGATGAATCAACGGTCCTGATCTCATCGTGATCATGCATCTCGTTGTTCCTTCGTTGGAGATTCTCGTCACTCCAAGTCGTTATAGGCGAGACTTGGAGATGGAGCTTAGATCAATGGTCCACATCTTTTGGTGTATTGATGGTCAGGATCTTCTCGTGATCTCGCATCTCGTTGATCCATAGATGGAGGTGCTCGTAACTCCAAGTTGCGATAGGTGAAAATCCGAGATGGATATTTATGGTGCTCTGATCTTTCTCCATGCATCCTCTTGATCCAATGGTCCATGATTAAATTGTGATCTCACATCTCGTTGTTCCTTTGACTTTCCAGTCAGTGACATGACGATATTTCACCACGTGTCCTCTTGATCCAACGGACCATAATTAAATCACGATCTTGCATCTCGCTGTCCTTTTGACTTTCCAATCAGCGACATGATGATCTTTCGCCACGTGTCCTCTTGATCCAATGGACCATGACTAAATTGCGATCTCGCATCTCGTGAATCTAGAGATGAATCATCTCGACTCTCCAAGTCGCGATCCGCGAAACTCCAAGATGGATCTGAGATCAATGGTCCATATCTTATCTCTATTTAACGGATGTGATTGAATCGCGATTTCTCATATCGCGAAATCGACATTCTTGATGCATTGGGTTCTTTGCCTCCCCAAGTCGCGATCCGTGAAACTCTGATATGGTGTTCATCTGCTGACGTCACACGTGGATTGACACATGTTGAATACTGCCATGTGTCACTCTGATTCATGACTTACATGTGCCTGAAATGTTGAATCAGTCTGACACTTGTCATTACTTGATGGTGCCACGTGTCCCTAGCTAATGTGGTCTACTGTCATGAGTTGGGTCGACGGTCTAGATCACATCTTGATCTGACGGTTCAGGTTCAGTTGGGATTTCACACATCGCGAAATCAGGGTTCTTGAGGTCAAGTGATTTTGTCATTTCAAAGTCCTGATCCCCAATTCTCCATGCAGAGGATCAATGGTTCAGATCTCATTCTCGATTCAATGGCTGTAATTGAATCGCGATATCACATATCGTGAAATCAGGGTTCCTGATGTCAATAATATTTGCCATGTCTAGCTCTCAATCCCTGATGCCTCTCCATTGGCTGGAATCAACGGTCCAAATCAAATCTTGATCTGACGGCTCAGATTGCATCGTGATTTCACATATCGCGAAATCGGGATTCTTGATGTCAAAATTCTTTGTCATGTCCAACTCTTGATCCCCAATGCCTCTCCATTGGCTGGAATCAATGGTCCAGATCAGAGCTTGATCTGACGGCTCAGATTGAGTTGTGATTTTGCATATCACGATTACACCCACTTCTCCTTGTTCTTTAAGGATTGTGCAGGTTCTCCTCGATCCAACGGTGGTCGAACCTTGTGCTCGGATCTGACGGCTGAGACCTTTCCTCCTCTTTAGCCTGCTCTTCTTTTCTATATTCAAATCTAACAGCCCTCGTTCTGTCGGGATTTCACCTTGGCTTTTCTCGATGGTAAACCTCGTGTAGCTCCTATCCGATATGACGGCTGACAGGATTTCTGAATGAGATCCAATGGCTATGGATCTCTGTCTTCCTTCTCCTCTGCGATCTCCTGTATATTGAGCTTTGTTGCACACATTTTTCTCAACATTGTTCCTCCTGAGCTTTCACTTCCGAATCCCCAAGGGATTCTTGGACTTCTGCACCTCTGCAGAGTCTTCACATGCACACTCTGATCCTTCCATCTTCACTGTTGTACTTAAACCATCATCACTACTATACTTGCCATCAATGACAAGTCTACGCTGCCTGTGAAACATGCCAAACATCCTCTGCACTATCTCTTCTGATCTGATTGAGGTTTCTCTACAGTGTCTTCCCAAAATACTTCTGGTGCCTGTCTATTACATTCTTCCTGTACTCGTGCCATCTTCATTGTTGTACTTGCCATCAATGACAAGCATATGTTGCCTGTTAAACATTTTCCAACAATCTCCCCCTTTGGCATTGATGGCAACAAAGGCACCCAGATTCTTTTCTCCCCCTTTGACATCAATGTCAAAGAAAACATGCTCCCCCTGAGCTGTTGCAGTATTTTTAGGAGGTATCAGATCTTAAACCAATGCAAACTCCCCCTGACGAGATGAACTCTCTCATTTGAGGTCTGTAGAATATTTGTATCTAAACTAGAGTCTTCTCTTTCTGATTCTTGGACCTTTTCATCTTCAACTTCCACTGTATCCTCTGTAGAATACTTAAAATTGCTCACCTCTCTTACTCGAACTCCTTTATCAATCTTCTCATGTGTGGATGACTCCCCCTGTCACTGTTATCTGTTCTGCTCTGCATCATCTTTTTYCGTYAWTCTKCTCTGCTTCTGCTCTTTCTATTATTCTTCTCTTCTTTTGTTCTTTTTGTCATTCTTCTCTACTTCTGCTCTRCRTTTCACCTCACTCTACACATTTKCTAAATCTCATGCTACRCATCCTCTGATTTTCCCTTTGTTCCTAAAAGATTAACTTTCCTTGAAAAAGTCTTTCCTCTCRTTATCTCTACARGATGTCATGTACATCAGAATGTTGTTGTCCTACTTGAACACTGTGCAATTGTATCTTGTACTTTTTAAAGAGCCCTTGGATCTCCCCATTGAGTTTCATCGATCTCTATTACTGCAATTTTCATTTTTCTTCCATGATGCATTCAATCCAAGGATTTCATGTCCATTTTTAATGACAAGAGAAAACTGCCACACCCACTCTCACACCTGCTTTTCTTTCTCACAAATGAAGGACCTATCTCAGGTTTCTTAGGAGCACTGATTTCTACCTTGTTGAATCCAATATCGGATTTGTCATTTGGTGATCTCTGGCTATCCAAGACCTTGTCTAGAGTCATGGATCTGCTCAAGAACTTGATTTGGGTGTCTGCCTTCTCAACCTTCAAGACTTCTGCTTCTTGTTTATGACATGGTTCTTCTCCTACTTCACCCATGGGGTAAATGCTAAGTGAGCATTCTTTTATTGTATCTGAATCTTCTTCTTTACTTGTAGGGGAGGATTCAACATCAACATTATTGTTTTCCCTTATACTTTTATTCACCATTTGTCATGAGTTTACATTTACCTTACATTCTTTGGATGTAAGCACCTCTTCACTGTCTCTATCACATTTTTGACTTGTACTGAGCGAAGTATGTTTCAGACCATCCACAAGTAGAACGTACTGGGCATCTCCTTTGTCATTACTCAAACTCATCATCCCTCTATCCTTGATTTTTCCTGGTTCATCATTTTTAGGGATCACATTTCCTGTTTTTCTTTTACTTATGGACAATAGCTTATCCTTGTCTCCAGTCACGTGCTTGGAACCTCCACTGTCTATTTTTCCAGAGGCCTTCTGTTTTTGAGTTGAAAGTGTTTGACCACATTTTTCACTATCTTTTCTCTTCCATGTGTTGGTCTTTCTATCTAAGAACTTTATTCTTGGATCTGCTTTGTAATTCTTGAGATGGCAGTTTGCAGCTTTGTGGCCAAAGTTGTGACAGTTATAGCATTCAATCTCATTGTTCAATAGGTCAAAGTTATTGTTGCAGATTTGTCTACTCGTTGACCTCATTCTTTGTTGAGGCAAATATTTATTCCTTTGAAATCTTAATTGCTTATGTCTAAGTCTTAAGGAACAATTTATAGCTTTGTGACCAAAGTTAGAACAATAGAAACAATATCCATAGAAAAATTCTTTGTACCTGGAAAATGGTTGTCTTCTTTGAGCAAATTGATTTCTTTCATGTTGATGATGTCCTTGAGCAGGGAGTGCATTATTCCCTTGTTCTACAGATTCAGTTATGGTACCTTTTTATTTACTCCTTCCAGGTGGCTTATTATCTTCCTTTGTTTCTGCAGGTCTGTTGTTGTGATTGGTTGAAGATTTGACAAACTTGATGGGTTCTTTGTTTCTCGGCTGACCACTACTTGATCCTTCTTCATAGCCCAAGCCAACTTTCAACTTCAGATTCCTTTGCTGATTTAGAATGAGAGTTAATTCTTTTGAGGCTTTGATACTTGACAGATTCCGATTGTACAGGGCTTGAAATTTCTCCATCTCTTTCCTAGTTTTCACTACTTCTTGTTCTAATGCTTCACATCTAGCCTTCTTTTCTAATAACTGTCGTTTCAGAATATCTTTGATCTTCTTTGCCTCTTCTAATTCCACTTTCAGTAGGGCAAAGTCTTCATCAGGATTTTTATTGTCTTTCTCAAACTGTATCAGCAATTGTTTTTTCTTTCTGTTCTTAATTCTGAGTCTGTCAATCTCTTCCAATGCACTAATCAGTTCTCCTTCCATGTCAACCACAACTTCTTCATCATTCTCATCACTGCCTGTGCTTTTATTATCATAATTCTCTTTTTCCATAAGCATGAATTCATTTATCTTATCTTCATAAGAAGAATCACTATCGGTGTCTTCTGAGGAGTCATCATTGCTTACACATAAACTTTTATTTTTATCAAATCTCCTGGATTTGTGCTTCTCTTCACCTTCATAGTTATAATCATGTTTCTTGTGTGGACATTTATTTGAAAATGGACCTATCCTTCCACATTTAAAGCATTTGAAAGGCAGTTTACCTTTGTATTTGCCTGATCCCTTCTTCAGTCTCTTCACAAATTTTGCTTCAATTTCATCGGGCTCAGAATCCTCATTCTTGTCTGCTTTAAATGATGCTTCTCTGGAGGTGGGTTTATCTTTAACTATTCTCATTTCATATGCAGTGAATGATCCAAGAAGTTGGTCAAACTGCAAGGCTTTCAGATTATTAAGTTCTTCTATAGTAGAGACCTTCAGGTTGAACCTATCTGGGAGAGATCTCAAGATTTTCTGAACTAAAGAAGGTTCCCCAATTGTTTCACCAAGTGCCTTCATTGGATTTACCATTTCTTCTACTCTTAGAAAATATTTTCCAACAGTTTCATCTTCCTTCATCTTCAGTTGTTCAAACTGTATTCTATAGGTTTGAAGCTTTGCATCCTTTACCTTCTCATTACCCTCATAAGTGTTAATGAGTTTGTCCCACATTTCTTTAGCAGTTTGAAGATGTATCACCTTCACAAACTCGGCTTCTACAAGTCCATTCAAGATAGCATTCATTCCCTTAGCATTAAAGCTAAATTCTAACTTATCAT
>JZKD02S0689815.1:557708-573822 GCA_000966675.3 Picea glauca
CAATCGCAGCCATTGAATCGAGAATGAGATCTGGACCGTTGATCCTCTGCATGGAGTATCAGGGATCGGGACTTTGAAATGACAAAATCACTTGACCTCAAGAACCCCGATTTCATGATATGTGATTTCGCGATGCAATCGCAGCCATTGAATCGAGAATGAATCTAGACCGTTGATTATGGCTCGTATCGGAGTTTCGGGGATCACGACTTGGAGAGGCAAAGAAACCAATGCATCAAGAACCCCGATTTCACGATATGCGAAATTGTGATTGAATCTGAACCGTTAGACCAAGAAGTGATCTAGACCATCGACCCAACTCATGACAGCAGACCACGTCAGCTAGGGACACGTGGCACAATTAGGTAATGACAAGTGTCAGACTGATTCAACATTTTAGGCACATGTAAGTCATGAATCAAAGTGACACGTGGCAGTATTCAACACGTGTCAATTCACGTGTGACGTCAGCAGATGGACACCATATCAGAGTATCAAGGATCGCAAGTTGGACATGTCAAACATTATTAACATCAAAAATCCTGATATCGTGATATGCAAAATTGTGATGTAACTGCAACCGTCAGATCAAGATCATATTTGGACCATTGATGTAACTCCTTATCGGAGTTTTGCGAATCGCGACATGGAGTGACAAAAACACTGCAACAAAAAATGCGAAATCGCGATATGCGATATGGCGATTCAATCACAGCCGTTAAATCAATCTTGGATCTAGGTCATTGATGTAACTCCATCTCGGTGTCTCGACTATCGTGACTTGGAGTGATGAGACCCTTCATCAGAGGAACTGTGAGATGTGAATTCATGAAGATATCTAGACCGTCAATACACCAAGATTTTAGACCATTGATCCAGCTCCATCTCAAAGCTTCGCCTATCGTGACTTGGAGTGATGAGAACCTTCATCACATGAACTGCGAGATGCAAATTCATGAAGAGATCTGGACCGTCAATACACCAAGATTCTGGACCGTTGATTCAGCTCCATCTCGGAGCTTCACCTATCGCGACTTGGAGTGACGAGAACCTCCAACTAAGGAACAGCGAGATGTGAGATCTCAAAAATATCTGGACTGTTGATTCATCAAGATCATGGACCGTCGATCAGGGTCGATGAAGATCATAGCAAAACGGACTCATGATTGCAAATCAATTAGTGTTTCAGTTGGTGTTTCAGTTTCTTAGAAAATTGTTGACATTTTGCCTAAGGAGTTGGGAAGTTGAACCGTCGTGTTTGTGTGTATAAAAGAAGATGAAATATAATGTGTGGAGTTAGTCGTTCTATAAGTGAAAAAGAATGAAACTGGAAGAATAGAGAAGAAGAGGATGTGCAGAAGGAGATTGAGGATATGTGAAGAAGGAGATTGAGGATATGTGAAGTATGAGATGAAATGCAGAGAAGAATAACAAAATGAGTTAAAGAAGAGAAGAATGAGAGCATGAGTTGATGCAGAGCATACCTGTTGAATAGGTAGAGGAAGAGAAGAGCAGCGGAACAATGTGCAGAAGACCAGATTTACAGAACAAAGAAAGATGGGTAAGAACTATTTTATCTATAAAGTTGAATGTTTAATTAACCATTGATATTATAGGGAGGTTGGGAGGTGCTTCGGAGGACTGTTGTCCTCAGAGGTTCAAGTGGGATCTTGAACAAAGGAAGTTGTAGCTTCCATCTAGTTGTATCCAGAGAAACAAGGGTGGTAGGGTGGTGCTAGGGAGAACAAGTGTTCTCTGTTATACAGGTTGAAGCTTGTGTAATGGGAAGTTGGTGCTTCCATCCAGTTGGTGCTGGAACATTCAGGAAGTTGGTGCTTCCATCTAGTTGGTGCTGGAATATTCAGGGAGTTGGTGCTTCCTTCTAGTGGGTGCTAGAGAAACCAGAGAGTTGATGCTCTCAAACAAGTTGAAGCTTGTAAAACAGAGGTAGCAGACTCACATTGAGTTGGTGCTCAATTAAAAATGATGTACAGAACTTAAAAGACTGCCTATCATTTCGAAGAAGAAGAGGTTTTCTCCCTTTATGGGTTTCCTCGTGAAAATCTATCTCTGTGTATACCTTATGTGTGATTGATGCCTTTTACTTTTACTGTCCATATGCTGTATAATGTTGATGACCACATGAAGAAAGATTAATAATATTTTAACAGACTTAAAATTGTTTAAGCTCACATACAACTGGTTCACCCCCCCTCTCAGTTGTGCTAATAATTTCAACACAAAGCACACACTAAAATGTTTCCTAAAGATAAATTAAGCAATCGACTATCTAGTGGAAAGGATAGTTACGCCAATCGACACTAGAGAAACTAATAGGTGCAAGTGAAATTCAGACACAGAAGAACCCTTCAGGTCAAAGTGAAATTTGAAAACAAGACTGATAAAGACTTGACATCTTGCTCAAAACCTTTTAGGGAAAACACAAGAAGACTAAGGAAACAAGTAAACTAAAACTTATACCCAAGCTATGGCCATAGACAAAGACTCTGAATGATTCAAGAAAATCCCTCAGAAGTCTGAACTTCTTTCAGGAAAGAGGAAAAATCCCTCTTTATTAAAAATACTTTCATGAAACAGAGACGCGAGTTGTTGCATCAACATCCTACGTATGTGCGTGGGTTGTCTACTATGCAGAGCGCGTATATACATGGGTTGTCTACTGTGTAGAGAGCATATGTACATGGGATGACCCTTAAAAGATCACGTACACCTATGAGTCTTTTCAAAAATAAAAAGACAAGGCAGACTTGCAGGGTAGGGAAAGATGATATGGACTGTTGTTCCTGAGATTTATTCTAGGCTCAAAGAATAATGTCAGCAATCAAAGGTTTTAAATTAAATGTTTTTATGAGTGTTTTTTCTAGCTTCAGTTTTTTGAGAAATAATCTTTACATGAAATTAATGATAAGACAGTACAGAGGTTGTATCTCATTATCAGATTCACAATTATAATGTAAAATGATGTAGAAAGACTTACAAAACTGTTAAACAAAGTCAGGTATCAATTACAGATAAGTCTCACCTTGTTTGTAGTAGAATAAAAGTATAAGACACACCCTTGAACAACATATAAGAATGCAGTAATTCACACAGATCACATGTATTTTTTTACTCACAGTAATAACAAAGGAAAATTTGTTTACTAAATGAAATCCTGATATAATATGATCGCAGTAGATGTAATACTAAATATCAATCACTCTTCAATAATTACAGAAAGAAATTCAAAGAAATGGGAACACAAAAGACCACATAACTCAAATTGAACAAAACTTAGAATCTATGCATGCACTTGTATTAATACTCAAAAACGAGTTTCTCTATTACATTTAGCAAGAAGCACCCACAAATAGATTTTAAATCTATCTATTTATACAAAATTTGTCACAACTAAAACCATTGGACTTCCCACCGTGTGTCACTAAAAATAGAATAAATTCAAAAATAACAGTAAGAAAATATTACCGATTTTTGTTGGCACTTCCTCTATCTCTTCGTCTTCTTGCAGATGCACTCATTTTCCTTTGTTATTTGAACTGAGTACACATGTACATTAAGGCCACCACAATCATTGGCTTACTGTATTTTCCATGTAATTTTGTTGCCATATGTCCCTTTGAATGTGTTTATGGGGATAAAGAATTGCAGTTGAACATATGGGGGTGGTAATTGGACATGTAGCTCAGCGTTGGCTCATTATGGGATGGATAACAATTATAGGGAAGATTAATATTTCATGAATAGGATGACATGGGTAAAATTTTCTAATAAGGAGGTAGGATGAGTGGATACGAGGATGTAGGTTGTAGGGATAGACGGGGTAAGTGACGTGCAACGAGTGTGACAGACTAGAGGGTGAAAGGTACAACGGGTGGAGGGAAGGTATTGAGTCCCTTTATGATTTTCCATTTTTGGGGGGAACGAAGAAGTGGTTTTAAGGTAACCCGCTTTTCTCCCCATAATGCACCTGGTGATGTGACGTACCTCTAAGATAAAACCGTGGTTTAAATTGCGAGACCTCCCTCCAAAATTAAACCTCGCGCAACTTCACCCCCCGCAATTGTTCTCAGTCGCTGATCTCCATTGTCCATTAAAACATGACTATTGATATTGAAAAATGAGATAAGAGCCCAAAGGTTAAGCCAAGGTCATACCTCTTGGTCACATGTAGAGAAGATATAGTGAAATTCGTGTAATTCATGTACATCGATTAAAATAGGGGACACGTGTCATATTGTAATGTCCCCAAGGCCGAGCCCTATTGTAAATCATGTCTATGAAGTATAAAGATTGCATTATGAATTGTAATTATATTTTATAGGCTGGTGAGCCAAGTTTATATAAGCTGGTGGGCCTATGTGTTATTAGGCCGGAGATCCTAAGTGTTAAGGCCGGGAGCTTGCTTTTGTATACGTAATCATGCAGAACATTAATAAAAATATAAACACCACTACGTGTAGACCGACCACGATGAATGAGTGATGGGGGACTAAGCTTCCACAAAGTGGGTAAGGGATTGGGGGCTAGAAGGTTGGAAAGAGAGGCTAAGTGTTGAGCCTAGGGGATTAAGATCCTAGGAATAATATTTTAATATTATTCCAAAAAGCCAAGTGAAATATATATTTTGTCCTATGTTCCTGGATAGGAATGCATGTTGATGGAGGGCATGCAGCTTCATGGGTGACAAGTGTCAACCCAAGCACATGTAGTTAAAACTATTGAGTTAAGCCATGATGGGGGTTCCTCCTCCATTCTACCGTCGACTGTCTGAACGGTGAATCCCGTCTGAACTCTGCAAGAATACCCTCACGCAGCTCTGATAACAAGGAAAATAGAGACGTCTTCCTGATGACCAAAACATCCTCTATCTGATTACATGATTGGTCTACGTCTGCCCTTGACATACCTATGCACAATTGAGAGAACTGGTCAGGAGGGGAAAGTCGACTTGTGAGTTCAAGAACCTAGTCTATCTTCCATTACAGAGTTGAATCCGTACCCAATCTATCTATAGGTTGATGCTTTATATTTTCCTGAGTGGGGTTCAGTTGTGGTTATCCCCACCATGTAGGAATTGAGTCGGAAGGGGTTGAAGAATCAGGTTGTTAGGCCCATGGTAGAAGAGGTAGGTTTCTAGGCCTATGAGCAGCTCTCTCCAGGTGAGAGAGTTTTCTGGGAAGTGGTTTTCTCCCAGAGAGAGTCCAACACTAGTTACGGAGCTCTAAGACTTCCTAATCCGGTCTGTTGCCGAGACCCAGAGAGGGAGGTGTAGCACTAATGGACTGTGCTTGTGAAGGTGTATACTCCCGGGCAGAACAGGCATGTGGGGAATGAGATTCTATGAGTAGTGGGTGTAAGAAGGCATCATGGGAAGAATCCTTCTGGTTATTCTGTGAAGTTTTTCCTGTAACCTTAGCCTAGACTAGGATTCCTTGCCCTGGATGGAGCTTAGTCCTAGATCGAGGGTGACCCACTGCTGAGAGTGATGAGCAACGTGGTCTAAGGCTGGGAGGTTCATGGAAGTCATGCATTTGGTTGGTGGATTTACGCCAGTAATAAAAGATAAGTGTTAATTTTTGTACTTAATTTATATGTATATGCATGTCTGTGATCCTTTAAATATTCTCATGTATTTTGTTGTACATTTGAATTATTGTTAATGCCAGGGATTATTTATGTTAGCAATAATATTGTGCTTACTCTGAGTTTAAATGTGTTTAATATTATTTAAATGCAAGTTATTAATTAAGTATGAGAATGATGTTGTTCCAGACAATAGTGTTTGCCCGGCCAGTGGGATGATGCCTGGGGGATGTTACAGTATGGTATCAGAGCCTGGTTTCAACGTTGAGCCTGGATGGGATGGATAAGTGGTCTTTGGACCGAGGTTTTGAGAAGAAATTGTGTCTAGAGAACGTGCACAAGGCTTAAAACCCTTTGGAGTTGCACAGGAGTGTGGAAATCATGATACGCGAAATCCTGAATTCGTCAGGACCATCCATTGGAAAGGACGCAAGGAGAGCAATCAACCTTTCACTGACTCATAACTTGAAATGGTCAAAGGGTGAGTTTGTGAGAATTAACGAAACGTGAATTCACGATTGGATCACAACCATCGATCTAAGAGAGATCTGGACCGTTAATTTTCCAGGAAGCAATCGACTTTTCGGGATAATGAGGACGAAGGTGGAAAATCCTTTGACCTCATGACACACAAAATCTTGATACGCGAAACGCCGATGAGATATGATTCATCAGATCATGGGGAAATAGGACCTTTGGATCATGTAGATGATAGACCGTAATTTTAGAATTTTGGCAAATGAAAGTCTGAGATGTGTGGATGCACGAACTCCTTATGCCCAAAACTCTGAAATGAAAAGTGAAAGTAGTGGGGCCCCATGACATCATTGGGAGTGAGGTGGAACTTTTTAAGGACACCATGTGTCACTACCTTGGTAGGAGGCAGTTGTGCTATGGGCCCAGAGGGTAAGGAAATCAATTTTTTTTCGGAATTCGGGGATTGCAGTGACGAGAGACTTGGAGTCGCTACATCGTGAACTTCCGATTACCGAAAACCCGAAACCTCAAAATCCTGAAACGCTGAAATGATCTTTGTCGTAGGTACGAGGGAGGTCTAACCATTGGATTTCACTTGGAATGGACGTGGACACATGGGTGTGTACCATGTTCCAGTGGGTTGAAAAGAAAAGTGAGCATGGTGGGACCTGATGATTTCGTTGAAGGTGATGTGGACCCTCTTGAACGTGCCACGTGCCACCATGGTTGTGGGAAACAACTGTGCTATGTGGGCCCAGAGGGTAAAATAAATCTAGATTTCAGAAGTTGGGAGTTGGAGAGGGAAGTGAGTGCAAGAACCTCCGGGACCAAAACCCCGAAATCCGAAACCCCAAAACCCCGAAGCCTCAAAATCCTGAAACCCGGAAGCTCCAAAATTCCAAAACCAAAAGTTTCATTTGGAGAGCCTTGTGGCACCTAATATTTTAGCATTTGATCATGGCCCATAGATGCATGAGTTGGAGACAAAGAAAATGGGGGCTATCACTAGAAATGGCAGAGCGAAACAAAGTTCAGAAAATTTGTGAAATCAAAATGTTTTCTTAATTCGCGTTGGTTTATGAATGTTGTAGTTTTATTAAGGGGTTAAGGCCTGACAAAATTCGGTTGACTACACGTTGTGTGTGCAGAGTTCAACGAGTGTCGGGACAGCCGCAAATCGACGCTAGGTATAGAAATGGAAGAGGTGTAGATTGCCTCCAATTCAGAGAATGAAAGAGAAGGAAGGGATGTCAACTTGGGAGTCGAAGGATCGAACTCCAATGGGCATGGAAGAGAATTGGATAAGGAAGGGAATATGATGAAAATCATTGAAATATTGCATAAAGAAGCCCAGGCTAGCTAAGTTGGTAGCCGAAAGCTCATGAGGGTCAGGGATCAACAGGGTGAATTCAACTTAAAGATGTTGAAGAGTCTGGAAAGAATAGAGAAGAAATTGGAAAAGTAGAGTGACTCAAGAAAGACAGAGAGTTGCAGGACCCCTGAGAGGAAAAGAAGATCAAGGAGTGTCCGCAGACATCGTCTTCACTCCCCAAAGAATTCCAGTAGGGAAGCACATAGTAGTTCAAGACCATATCCTACCAGAAAGCACAGAAGATCTGGAGTGGATTAATTGAAAGGGGAGATGAATAAGATTAAGCCTCCTACATTTGATGGAGAACATACAAAGGAGGAATATGTCGAAACATGGTTGCTTGGCATGAGGAAATATTTCCAACTACAGAATTATTCCTCTCATGCAGAAGGAAGAATTGCGATGTATCAACTAAAAGGAAAAGCATCCATGTGGTGGGATCAGCTTATGCAAGTGCAACACATTAGAGAGAAAGACATCACATGGCAAGAATTCAAGAGGTTTTTCGAGAGGAAATACTTAACTAAAATATATTATGACAGAAAGATGAAAGAGTTCTTCGAACTCAAGCTGGGCAGCATGACCATTGATGAATACGAATGAAGTTTTTTGGAATTACTGAAGTATGTTCCATTTATCAAAGATGGGGCTATCAAGATTTAAAGGTATATGAGTGGATTTCCACCTTCCATTGGTGACAAGATTCAGTATGATGATCATAAGACTATGGAAGAGACAATAAGAAGAGTGAAATGCTTATATGAACAACAAAGAGAAAATCCTACCTTTCGAACGTATTGGGATGACCAAAAGAAGTTTACAAAAGAACAGAGGTAGAAGGGAAACAAACCTCCCTTTTTCAGAAATAGTCCTCAAGGGCATCCATAATTTAGAGAGCCGAGAATGGATAGAATGGGGGAACAAAGGCTGAGATAGATGCCCATTCAGTGTTGGGGCTGTAAAGAGAACCAAAAGTACAGAGATTGTCCCCATAAAAATGGCAAAGCAAGAGCTGTCCATAATGTTCAACAAGTTGAAATAGTGGAGGACATGGGCATTAGAATGCCAAGGATCTATGCAGCCCTGGACAATAAGAAAGATGAATTTTAGTTGCACATGATTGAAGTGGAAGATATGATTAACAACCAACCATTTATTATTTTAATTGATTCAGGGGATAGCCATAGTTATATAGACCCTATAGTGGTAGAAAGTTTGCATTTCATAAGAAGAAAACATGAAAAGTCTTGGTTAGTGCAACTAGCTATAGGAACCAAGAGGAAATTCATGGAGTTAGTCAAGCCCTGTCCTATGGACATGAATGGACTGAGCATGAAGGCTTATTTCAACATTCTGTCGTTAGGCTCTTATGACTGTCTAATTGGGATGGATTGGTTGGACCAACACCATTCCATTTTGGATTGTCAGAACAAGGAATTCACTTTCTTAGATGAAGAAGCGAATCAAAGATCCATCCAAGGAATTCCTAGAGCTGCGACTGTTAGAGAAATCTCAGCAATGTACCTGAATAAGTGCTATAGAAAAGGCTGTCAATTATTTGCAACCCATGTGGGGGAAATGCCTAAGGATAAGATGTCAAGTATTGAGGATCATGTAGTACTAATAGAGTTTGAAGATGTATTTCAGGAGGTACCTAGACTACCTCTGAAGAGAGATATCGATTTCTCTATAAATTTGATGCCTGGAGTAGCTCCAGTGTCGAAATCTCCTTATAGAATGAGTACGACAGAGCTGAAAGAGTTGCAATTGCAGATTGAAGAACTTCTAAAGAAGGGGTATATTCACCCAAGCATGTCACCTTGGGGTGCCCCGATCCTGTTCGTGAAGAAGAAGGACGGGACGTTGAGGCTGTGCATTGATTTCAGACAGTTGAACAAAGTAACTGTCAAGAACATGTATCCTCTGCCGAGGATCAATGATCTTTTCGATCAGTTGAAAGGTGCGAAAATATTTTCAATGATAGATCTCAGATCGGGATATCACCAGGTAAGAATAAAGGATGAATAAATCAACAAGACTGCCTTTTGAACAAGGTATGGTCATTACATGTTCACAGTGGTACCATTTGGGTTGTCGAACACACCTGTTGTTTTTATGTGCTTGATGAAGGGTGTATTCAGGGACTATCTAGAAAATATTTTCATAGTCTTCCTAGATGACATTTTGGTGTATTCCAAGCCAGAGGAAGAGCATGAACAACACCTGAGGATGGTGTTGCAAGTGTTGAGAGAACACCAGCTGTATGCCAAGTTGATAAAATGCTTGTTTTATCAAAGGCATATCCATTACTTGGAGCACATTATTTCAGAAGAAGGGATCGATGTGGATCCTGAGAAGGTTGAGGCCATTAGAGAATGGTCAGCACCAAGGAATGTGGTGGAAGTTAGATCCTTTATGGGTATAGCAAGCTATTATAGAAGGTTTATCGTAGGGTTCTCAAAGACAGCTCATCCTATCACTTCCTTTCAAAGGAAGGAGAAAAAGTTTCAGTGGACTGAAGAGTGTGAGAAAAGTTTCCAATGATTGAAGTAGCTATTAACCAACGCTCCAATCTTGAGGATTGCAGATCCAAATGTGGATTTCATGGTGTGCACAGATGCATGTAAAGAAGGGTTGGGAGGAGTTCTCATTCATAATGGATTTGTAATCTGTTATGATTCCAGGAAGCTGAAAGAGCATGAAAATAATTATGCCACTCATGATTTGGAGTTGGCAGTAATCATTCACGCTCTAAGGAAATGGAGGCATTACCTCATGGGAAGGAGGTTTGAACTCAGAACAGACCATAACGGTCTGAAATATTTGTTTGATCAACCAACTTTAAACACTAGACAAAGTAGGTGGCTGGAATTTCTGTGTGAATATGACTTTGATGTCAAGCATATCAAAGGGAAGGAAAACAAGGTGGCCAATGCACTCAGTAGAAAGTTGCACAACTTACATGCTTCAACCATTAGCATGTACAGGATTGATATTAAAGATAGAATTTTGGAAGCTGCAAAATAAAATTTGCAGTACAAAGACTTGATAGCAAAGTTAAAGCAGAGTGAGAGACCACAGAAAGAGGAAAATTACACCTTGGAAGCTGATGGAATAATTCTGTACTAAAACAGAGTGTATATACCTAATGTCCAGGGTTTGAAACTTGCGATTCTAAGACAAATGCATAAAGTGATTTATGTAGGGCACCCTGGATATTAAAAAATAGTATTAGTGTTCAAGAGACATTACTTTTGGCCGGGTATGAAGAGAGAGATCGTTGAATACATCGCCAGATGTATGGAGTGCCAGAAAGTTAAAGTTGAGCATAGGAACCCAGCAGGGTTGTTGCAACCTTTACCCATTCCTAAGTGGAAGTGGGAAGTGGTGACAATGGATTTTATTACAGGATTGCCCAGAATAGCCAAGCTGCATGATTCAATCATGGTGGTGGTGGACAAGCTTACAAAATATGCCCATTTTATTCCACTGAAAACTACTCACAAGCCAGTAGATGTTGTTGATATTTTCGTGAAGGAAGTGGCACGATTGCATGGAATTCCTAAAACGATTGTGTCTGACAGAGACCCAAAATTCACCTTGAATTTCTGGAAAGGATTTTTCAAAGGATTCGAAACAAATTTGAACTTTAGTACAACTTATCATCCTGAGTCTAATGGACAGACAGAGAGGGTGAATAGAGTAATAGAATACATACTGAGAATGTATGTGATGGACAAACCATCAAGATGGGAAGACTACCTGCACTTGGTAGAATTTTCCTACAAAAATGGGTATCATGCATCGTTGAAGATGAGCCCATTTGAATCACTTTATGGAAGAAAGTGCAATACTCTAGTGAGCTGGGATAATCCAGCTGATAGAGCAGTAGTTGGGCCAAAATTTCTCAAGGAGATGGAGGACCAAATGATAAAAATTAAGCATAATTTGAAAGATGCCCAGGATGGGCAGAAAAGTTATGATGATAAGAACAAAACCCATAGAGAGTTCAAAGTGGGTGATCATGTTTTCCTAAAAGTGAAAGCTAACAGGAGTTCCCTAAAGATGGGAAGTTGAGACAAGTTGGCAGCCAGATTTTGTGGGCCATTTGAAAAGGACTGGGCCAGTTGCATATATGCTTGCATTACCTGCATCTATCACTGTACATAATGTGTTTCATGTTTCATTTCTTAAGAGATATATACCAGATGCTAATCATGTTATCGATTGGAAGGTGATTCAGGTGGAACAAGAAGGTGTCTTGCAAGTGCATCATGTGCGCATATTGGACAGGAAAAACAAATAGCTACGAAATCGATCTATAGGGCTTGTAAAGGTCCATTGGACTTGGTACGGTCCTAAGGATGCGACATGGGAGCATGAAGATGTTATGCAGGCATAGTACCCACATATTTTTGAAAATTTTGAAAAGCTTGCAGATGCAGTGTAAAGTTTCACCGAGGATAGTGCAAAAATAAGGGGAGAGGATTGTGATGTCCCCAAGGCCAAGCCCTGTTGTAAATCATGTCTATGAAGTATAAAGCTTGCATTATGAATTGTAATTATGTTTTATAGGCTGGTGAGCCAAGTTTATATAAGCTGGTGGGCTTATGTGTTATTAGGCCAGAGAGCCTAAGTGTTAAGGCTGGGAGCCTGCTTTTGTATACGTAATCATGCAGAACATTAATAAAAATATAAACACCACTGTGTGCAGACCGAACATGATGAAGGAGTGATGGGGGACTAAGATTCCATAGAGTGGGTAAGGGATTGGGGGCTGGAAGGTTAGAAAGAGAGGCTAAGTATTGAGCCTAGGGGCTTAAGACCTTGGGAATAATATTTTAATATTATTCCAAAAATCCAAGTGAAATATATGTTTTGTCCTAAGTTCCTAGAGAGGAACGCATGCTGATGGAGGGCATGCAGCTTCATGGGTGACAAGTGTCAACCCAAGCGCATGTAGTTAAAACTATTGAGTTGAGCCGTGATGGGGGTTCCTCCTCCATTCTACCATTGACTATCTGAACGGTGAATCCCATCTGACCTCTGCAAGTATACCCTCACGCATCTCTAAGAACAAGGAAAACAGAGATGTCTTCTTGATGACCAAAACATCCTTCATCTGATTCCATGATTGGTCTCTGTCTTCCCTTGACATACCTATGCACCGTTGAGAGAAATGGTCAGGAGGGGAAAGTTGAATTGTGAGTTCAAGAACCCAGTCTATCTGCCATTGCAGAGCTGAATCTGTACCCGATCTGTCTGTAGGTTGCTGCTTTTTGTTTTCCTGAGTGGGGTTGGGTTGTGGTTATCCCCACCGTGCAGGAATTGAGTCGGAAGGGGCTGAAGAACTGGGTTGTCAGGCCCGTGGGAGAAGAGGCAGGTTGTCAGGAATGTGAGCAACTCTCTCCAGGTGAGAGAGTTTGTTGGGATGTGGTTTTCTCCCAGAGAGAGTCCAACACCAGCTACAGAGCTCTGAGACTTCCTGATCCGGTTGGTTGCCGAGGCCCAGAGAGGGAGGTGTAGCACTGATGGACTATGCTTGTGAAGGTGTATACTCCCAGGCGAAACAAGCATGTGGGGAATGAGAGTCCATGAGTAGTGGGTGTAACTAGGCATCCTGGGAAGAATCCTTCTGGTTATTCCGTGCAATTTTTCTGTAAGCTCAGCCTAGACTAGGATTCCTTTCCTTGGGTGGAGCTTAGTTCTAGCTCAGGGGTGACCCACTGCTGAGAGTGATGAGAAGTGTGGTCTAAGGCTGGGAGGTTCGTGGAAGGCCTACACGTGGTTGGTGGAATTATGCCAACAATAAAAGATAAGTGTTAGTTTTTGTACTTAATTTATAAGTATATGCATGTCTATGATCCTTGCAATATTCTCATGTATTCTATTGTGCATATGAATTATTGTTAATGCCAGGGATTATTTATGTTAGCAGCAATCTTGTGCTTACTCTGAGTTTAAATGTGTTTAATATGATTTAAATGCAAGTTTTAAATATTGTATGAGAATGATGTTGTTCCGCATAGTAGCATTTTCCCAGCCAGTGGGATGACGGCTAGGGGAAGTTACACATATGATCCCCTTATTCAGTGATATTGTATTCTAGGAGGAAGAAAGAAGTATTGAGTAAAGAACTCCTGAAGTTCTGAAGCCTAGATTTCATCTATACCATTGATTGAAGTGGACACATGTCAATAAATCTGACACTCTGGAAGGTTTGCACTATTATGCATCTCGAAACACCCGAAGCCCGGAGTCCCAAAGTTAATCTCAGCTGTCTAAATCAAAAGGACACGCGGCTCCAGATCTCTCACTTCGGAGACTTAGTACTCTAGAAGATTTGTGCTATTGTGGATTCTTGCTCCCATTTATGTCTATTTAGCCCTTCCCTACCATCGTTTTCAGGGGAATAGAATTAATCAACCTACGACAAGAGGAGTCTATAAGTTCTTCACTGAATAAGAAACTGCTAATTGAAATTGGTAAAAACTAATTTGAAATTCAAAGTTCTTTATTCGAAAAGTCTAAAAATCTTCGTAAAGCTCCACTGACGAAAAAATTATTAAACTTAATGGAATTCATTACCTCGCGATTCACAATCCTTATTTGAAATCATTATCCTTAATCAATCATAAATGTCATTAATACTTCGATGGTTCACGTTCGGGATTTTTGGATGCGACAGGGTGGATATCTCTCGAAGTCCCAATTTGCAGAGGAATTAATCTCTAAGTAATCACTATTAAAGTCTTAATTAATCATGTTTAGGATGTTGTATTAACTTCAAGTGTTTTAGAAGTTCAGACTTCAGAGGTTTTGAATATAACACATGGGAAACTTTCTGAAATTTGAAACTGCGAATAATTAATTTATGAGGGATCACCCTTAAGTCTTAATTAATCGTGTTTAACTTTAAGTATTTTGGAAGTCCAGACTTCGTAGGTTTTGAATATAACACAAGGGAAACTTTTAGAAATTCGAAACTATGAAGTAATTAATTAACTCTTAATCACAATAAAGCTCCGTTATTAAATGTTTTATTAACTCCTTTTTACTTTTTGAAATGTCTAATACTTAGACATTTTGATACTTCGGGGATTATGAAATATAAAACTCTTGAAGAGTAACCTCTCAGAGTTACGTGGTAGGGATGACGTCATTTTGATGACATGTCAAGAAAGAGAGGTGCCACGTGTCACTTGAAAATGTGTGAATCATCCAACGTAAATGTAAAAAATGAGTGCCACATGTCAACTCAAGTAAAGACCTCAAAAGGAAACGTGTCTTATGACTTGTGTCCTTAAGTTCTTTAGGAAAAATCATGAGTGGCTATCTTCGGGTTTTAGGGTTTTCTGGAATGTCCGAAGCGCGGAGCTCTGAAGTGACCGTTAGAGACTTACTCTTTAAAACTCAAGTGGCTCCAAAACTTCGGAGATCATTAGGATCATTTGATCAAATTAAGGAAATCATTGATGATAGATAATGTAAGTGCTTTATTTCTAAATAACAATGAATGAATTTCGTTTACAATTAAAAGGTAATTTTCTAAGTTTTTTCTCGTTTTGGGTAAAATTGTATTTCTAAGAGGTGAAAAATATAGAGCTCAAAAGCTCAAAAATGTGTGTGTTCCAACATAGGATCCATCTAGGGATTGTGTCTCCCCATGAGGCATGAAATAATAGTAGACCAAGTGCCTTTATTGGGTAAATGGAGTAATTATTGCTTTTCAAAAAAAAAATTCCATTTTTATTTAAGAATTAATCATTCATAGAAAAATGAACTTAACCAAATCTCAAAAACCTTCAAAACATACTTAATGATTGATCTTAAGTTAGGCTATTTAAAATTTCCTTTTATTAAAATTGATTTTAGAATTTTTTAAGATAATAAAAATATCTTTAACTAAAATATCATACTTCGACCGAATTTGTTTGTATCAAGGTTAAGCAAATGTAACAATTTATTTAGGGAATGATTAGTTGGTTTAGGATGTAAATATCACCGAAAGAGAACTAGATGACAGCGTATGTGATCTAGATTAATTTTTAGAACGAAATGAAAGAAGAGATACTACAATGAACTACACATAAATATTGCCACAAATAAAGAAATACAGTAATACATTATTTCTATTAATGAAAGAAATGTACAAAGATGTAAACATACAGAGTGAAAGACTCACTAGAATGGTGGCAGGTTATCTCTGAGAAGAGATGTGATAGTTGCACTCATTTGTAAGAATATTATTGTTACAATGAAGCTCCAAAGGCCTTCTTAACTTAAGTAAAATCCAAAACCCTAACCCTGGAAGATGAAAATCCAAAAGGTTTTCAGGCCCCAATGGGGGTAGTTGATATGTCAACTTCCTGGGGGCGTAACTTTTGCATACGATCTCTATTTTGGGTGCTCGATACATAGTTGGAAAGGAATAACTGAGAAGAACGACTTTCAATTGGCCCAAGTTAGTGCCTCAAGTAATCAATTGGGCCCCAAATCGCTAAAAAACATCATTTAGGGCCTCAAAACGGCCCTAGAAATTTTGGACCTGAAAAACTGTCGAAAAACTGCCAAGATGAAAAACTATTTTTCGAGCCCGTGGAATAGGTGGGTAGCCACCGATATCCAATTGGATCAATCCTCCCTCCTTAGAAAGAAATG
>JZKD02S0689815.1:574929-616778 GCA_000966675.3 Picea glauca
TCATAGTTTCCAACAGGGTAATATTGTTCCCTTACCACATCCACAAAAAACTCCCAAGTGGGCTCGACCCCATATATTCCAGACTCCTCTATGGAACATTGCTCCCAGTAAGTTTCCCACCAATGTTTGACATGGGGGAGAGCCTTAAGGAGTGTGAAGGTGATCTTTTCCCTTTCAGAAAAATGGTGAACATAGAAATAACCTTATAATATATTTAACCATTTGTCTAGGGCTTCTGCATCTATCAGACTATCAAATACAGGAATATCAAAATTAACCTGTTCCTTGAAAGGAGAGGTGCCTCCAAAGTGGTCTCTTGATGAAGAAGTGCTTGTTGTTATCGGCAGGCATTGAAGGATGTGGGAAAAATTCTCCATCATTTCGTCCTTTTGTCGTGTGAGATCTTTCTCAAGAAATAGATTATTAGAATCTGTTTCTCCATCATTTTTATTTTCTTCCACCATGGAGGGTTTATTGGGTGTGTGAGAGCGATTTTCCTCAAGAGAGACAAGCTCGAGACCCAACTTGCTATACTCAGACCTCGTCGAGGATATGCATTGAAAACCGATAAAGAGCAGTGTGTTCTGATACCACTGATCCGGATTATTTTTTAGAACAAAATGAAAGAATATATACTACAATGAACTACACATAAATATTTCCAGAAACAGAGAAATACAATAATACACAATTTCTATTAATAAAAGAAATGTACAGAGACTGTAAAAATATAGAGTGTAAGACTCGCTAGAATGGTGGCAGCTTATCTCTTAGAAGAGATGTGATGGTTGTTCTCATTCTCAAGATGATGATTGTTACAATGAGGCTCCAAAGGCCTTTTTAACATAAGTAAAATGCAAAACCCTAACCCCAAAATATGAAAATCCAAGAGCTTTGCGGGCCCCAATGGGGGTAGTTGATATGTCAACTTCTCGAGCATGTAACTTTTTCATACGATCTTTGTTTTGGGCTCTTGATACACTGTTGGAAAGGTCTAACCGAGAAGAACAAATTTCTACTGGCCTAGGTTAGTGCCTTTAATAGTCACTTGGGCCCCAAATTGCCAAAAAATGTTGTTTAGGGCCTCAAAAAGGCCTCGGAAGTTTGGAACCCGAAAAACTGCTGAAACAATGCCAAGATGGAAAATTGTTTTTCAAGCCCATGGAATAGGTGGGTGGCCACTGATATCCACTTGAATCAGTATGTTATATGGATATGTATGACATCTATATAGATATCATAGATATTTCTTCACTTCCAATGAGCATGTTCAGTACCCCCATGAAGTTATCTACTTCTCCCATTGAATTTCTTTCCACCACTTCAATTAGCACCTTTGCATTTTGCTGAGATGAGGGAAATCATTATATGAATTTCCTTTCATCATCTCTTTTGAAAAATATTGGGGAAATCAAATTATGAATTTCCTTTCACCATATGTCTTATATTTTAACATTTTGAAGTGGGGGCAATCAATCTATATGTATCATACACGGGATGGTATATGTTTAAATTTTTTGAAAGGAATGTCTGTCAACAATTTTTTTAAGGATACTCTGAAACTAAATTTATTTCAATTTTCAATACACCTTTGCCTATAGGAAAAATTTTGTGGGGATCTTAATCTTTCAGGGATCAACCTTGAGCGAATTATTCATTTTAATTTCTAATAGAAGAACTAAAGTTATTAGGATTACCCTGGACATACCTTTTCTATTAAAATCAAAGGAACATAAATATTTTCGCCTAATCTTTTTTTTTAAATATGTTTTTGAGTTTTCAGAGTCAAGGTAAGTTTCTTTATTTCTATGAAGACTAAGATAGGATAAAAAAAATATGGCGTGGATAAGAACTTGGGAATAGGCGAAAAATAACCAAATTGAGGATTCAGAGGACCTGACGCAAAAATTCCAATCCCACACAAGTTTGTGTATTTAGTTCAGACTTCCTTTGAACTTATTTATTTTTATTTTATATTTATTTCAGAGATGGCTTCAGAATTTATCAGTATGACACTTCAAGTTGAAATTTTATACCTCTCTGACTTTTAGGTCAAGTGATAATATTATCATGAGTGAAACTTCGTTCACGTTCATTTCAAAAGATTTCCTTAAAATTTTATTTGAACTAGAAGGGTAGGAACTCATAACTCATATTTCTTTTGAATTTTCAGCAAGGCAAATTATTATTTTATCACCTGGTTTTAGAGAAATTGTGTGTCGAATTTTCGTTCAGCCTCATCTCTTGTTCAACAAGATATATTCTGCAAAAGGAATAAAATGAAAAATTCCAGGAAATCATGTAGAATAGAGATGACAAATGTTTTTATTTTTCATTTTAATGATGCCAAGCAATCATAAATTTATTGAAAATATTTATTACCTATGATCGAGCGACTCAGATAATTTACAAAAATAAAAGAAAAATTGAAAATTAAAATAGCCAATGTCAATTCAATCCGATGTATACAATGGAAATCCAAAATGTGATTACTGCATGAAATGTTTTAAGTAATGCCTGTTGATAGGAGTGTCAAGAACCTCTCCATCAAGGTTTTATAGTGAGAAGGATTGTTTTGCCTTAGCAGCTAAAATTTTGAATGGTCTGAACGAGAGATGATCGAATTTTCCATGTTTCCCTGCATATTCCTTTATAGTTTCCCATTTTAAAACTAAATTGCCAGGAATAAACTCCCTGTCTTTGGCTTTTTTATCGTAAAGGGCCTTCATATTATCCTGGTAATTTTGAAGCTTATCATCCACTTCCACTCTGTTATGTTGAACTAAGATGATTTGATTCATCCTTCTCGTAACGTCGTTTGGCTCTTCATTTTCATCCTAACAGAGTTTCATCACAAGAAGAGAAAGGTTGATAGGAAGGATAAAATCAATACCATAAACCAATTGGAAAGGGGACATACCTATATATTTCTCGGTGTTGATTCAGTTTTCCCATAATGCATACTTTAAGTGGATATGCCAAGATTTTTTTATTTTATGTCAAATTTTTTTTTATTATAGTCATCGATATCTTGTTAAATGATTCAACCAACCCATTCCCCTGAGGACAATAAGTTGTAGAATGACCTAAAAAATATTGTATTTCTGACATAAATGGATCATTTCCATAGACTTAAAATCTTGAGCGTTATCAATGACTATTTTTTGAGGAAAACCAAATCTTGATAGGATGTTTTCTTCCAAAATGTTTATTACTACCAAATCTATAGCATTTAGATTTGGAATGGATTCAACCCATTTCGTAAAGTAATCGATAGGGGTTAGAATCCATCTATGTTGAGAACTTGATTGCGGAAAAATTTCTCCGATGAAGTCTAGGCCCCATTGTTGGAAAGGGGCTTAAGCATTTACTGGGATTAAAGGTAAGGCGGGGAACTTTTGCTTACCAACAAACAATTGACATGAATTGAAAGCTCTGACCCTTGCATTCACATCAGTAAATAGATTTGGCCAATAATATCATGCTCTTAAAATCTTGTAAGTTGTTCCTCTCCAAGCATGATGTCCTCCACATACTCCTTCATGAAATTCATCAATACACCTTCTGTTTCATATTCTGTGAAGCAACATAACAAGAAACCCACAGGGTCTTTCCGGTACAACTTTCCATCAACAATAAAATAATTAATTGCATGTAGTTTCAAAGTCCTTTCTTTAGATGGAGTCATGTCATTTGTCCATTGAAGAGTAAGGAGGTATGTAACAATATCATGGTACCAGGTAGAGGAAGAAAAAATATCTTGAATCTAAGTCATAGGTGCCTGATCATCAATTTCCTCTATATCCAGGAGAGAATCATGTGATTCAAAATTATTTGTTCCTAATGCTCTGAAATTTGATTCAGCTAACAACCTTGCTAGGCCTTGACCTTTCACTAGCTTGGTTGGTTTCACTTCTAAATCAAACTCTTGAATTTTATACAACCATCTACCTCTCCTTCCATCACTGTCTGGCTGAACCAAGATGTCTCTAATTGCATTTATTGGCACATAACCAATTATTTTGGAGTGAAATACATATGTTCTTAAATCCTTGAGAGCCTTCACCATTGCATAAGCTTGTTTTTCAAGTATATCATATCTTATCTCTACATCCCTGAGGCTTTTTCTAAACAAGGATACTGGTTGTTCATATCCTTATTTGTTCCTTTGAAGGAGTATTGTTGCAACAATATGTTCAGAACTATATGACCTAAACTTTGATTCCATCTTTTTAAACTATATGACCTAAAAGTTTTCCTTCTTTCATAGCAAAGTGTGATCTTTTAGGGTTAAGAGACAAACCAAATTTTTTTCATTTTTCAAAAGTCTGTTTGAGGTGCATCAAATGTTCGTCATCAGAATTGGAAAAAATTGTCAGATCATCTAGATAAATAACAATAAATTTGTCTCTCTCACCGACGAACACAATATCCATCACTCTCTGGAAAGTTGCTCCTACATTCATCAAACCGAAAGGCATTTTATCATACATAAAGGTTCCCCATGGAGTGGTAAACACAATCTTTTCTCTATCATCTTCATGAAAAATGATCTGATTATATCCTGAGAAACCATCAATCATAGAAATTATGTTAGCTCCTACTACCTTCTCTAAAAAGTGGTCCATCTTTGAGAGAGGGTAATTATATTTAAGAGACAACCGATTTAAGTTCCTAAAATCAACGTAGAGACTTATTTCACCATTCATTTTTCTGACAGGGACCAAATTGGCTACCCATTCAGAGTATCTGGAGGGAATGATGATTTTTGCATCAAGGATATTTTTAACCTCCCTTTCTATTATTGGAAGAAGAATTGGGTTTATCTATATAAGGTTATGCCTAAAAGGTTTAATACCATGTTTTAAGGGAATATTGTTTTCAATAACAAAAGTATCATAAGTTTTTAGATCATCATAAGACCATGCAAAAACATCTTTTAATTGTCTAAGTAACTTGACGTATTTACTCTTTATTTGGGCTAGAAGGTATTTTGATAATTTGACCATTTTTGGATCTTCATTAGTCCCTACATTATAGTCTTCAACTTCTTCGGGTTGAGGTCACAAGGTATAATTTAAAGGTATATAATCCTAGTCAAACAACATTTCTAAGGGGATCATGCCTTTGGGAATTTGATTGTTTTTTAGTAAGAGAATGTGGTGATTTGCAATTTTTTCTTGGAACTTCTCTAGGTTCTCTCCCTCTTGCATAATCTAGGCATGATCATTCTGATTTTCTTGATCTATGTGGGTCTCGGGAAAATCATCAACCATTTCCAAGAACTGTTTGATTTGTTCATCATATTCAAACACTTTCCAATGTTGAATGTTGTTAGAAATTGAAGGTCTATGTCTCATCTCGATGTGGTATTTCAGTTTCAAAATAGTAGGTTGTATGAAGCTCGCAACTGCTTTGGCCAAAGAATAAACTTGTTGATTTTGCATTCTGGGAATAGAGTGAATATTAAAGGACGAGAATAAATTCTCTATAAGATCCCAGGAACAATTTCTATATGATTTTAATCTTGGATTCTTATCTTGATACTGTTGTTTTATTTGTTTTACAATTATCTATGCATCACCATAAACTATTAGATGTTCAATTTTTAACTTTCTTGCAGCTTCTAATGCTAAAACTAAAGCTTCATATTCACAAACATTATTGGTATAATCGACCTCCCATTGTAATTTGTAAGAGAAATTAATATCGTACTCATCCCCTGCCACCACAAAGAACACTCCATCGAAGAAAATTTTCCACATCCCTTTTCTAACATTTATATTTTTCTTTGAAATTTCTGTTTTTTTATTTTCTTCTTCTATACATTCTTCAAAATCATCATCTATAGATAATATACAATTTCCTAAGTCCTAATCAACAACATAGACTGGGTAGTTGTTGGGGTTTTGAGGGTCAATTACTATATACGCCAATCTAGTTTCTTTATACGTTCGAGTAAATTGTCCATCAAAAATTGGGATTGTAGCATAGCTCATGTCTAGCTGAACCCATCCTCCTAGCTTGGCACCCCAAGATTTGGATAGAAGCATACCATACTTGGAAGGAACATTAGCAACAACTACATCCATAAGAATGCTTTTCACAAGAACCTGAGAAATCTTCACAACTAGATCTTTAATCATACCCAGACACATAAACTTTCTACGATCAAACGAGTATAAATATTAATAAGGTCTGGTGATTTCAAGGATCAATTTTTCCATGATAATATTAGGCATTAAATTATGCGAGGCTCATGATTCTAACATGCAATTGTGAATTAAATGATCGTGCACCGTCAAGGTAATATAGAACGTAGAAACTCCCTGGATGGGGTGACAGGTGGCGCATTAGAGCCATGTGGGAGTGAGCTGGGACGCTGCATTAATGCATCCACCGGCTTGCAATACCTCCGCCATTAACCCGCATGAATCTGAGCAGGCGAACCCTCATGATGAGGCCCCTCGCGCAAGCGAAGGGTACCCCTCACCAGATCACTATGCAGCAACGATTAATGCCAAGGTTTAATGCCATGAAAATGGAGGTGGTGTTCATAACAATGATTATGGTTCGAGCAGCGACTTCATATTGCATTTGGCTCCGGGAAGCTTTGGTCTTGTAGTCGAACCAGAGTAGTGGTGGCCTCCTTCCTTCTCCTCTGGCGAGACGACTGCACTGGTTAGGCATTCACACTCCTCACAGTCACCCCGTCATGCCACAAATTCAAGGGAGGTCGCGCAGGGGAGTGGCATGGTATTCGGAGGAGTCTCAGCGCAAGCGGAATGAAAAACTCAAAGCGACAGAGTCTTGACACAAGCGAAGGCGGAATTTTGAGAGAGCTATGGCAATTTTAGCTCGGAGGAAAAGGACCATACCACGCTCGCCGCCAATGGCGTACGTGGAAGAGGTCATACCAGAAGCAGGTCCGCCAAGCCCTCCCAGGCATACCCTGTTTATAGTACCTGATAACTGGAACCCGAGCGCAAGCTGAGGCACCCACAACAAATGTCAGTCTGAATGCAAGGTGTCTGACCCCTCTGTTGTCACCCCGGAGATACCTTACTCCCCTTGCTACATGGTAGAGGAGGTCCCCCTAGAGGAAGTTCCCCCAGAGGCCACCAACGCGGAGAATAAAACAGGCAACGTGCATGGACGACAGTGAGCACAGGATGTGGATGAGGACACTAGAGAGAAGCAGCCACCGGTGGATGACTGGGGGTATATCGACCTGGTCTTTGAAATCAGGAACAAGCTGGATGACCAAACCTTCCTCTTGGAACACCTGGATCAGCGGATGGACATGTTCTTCGCGGCACACTCCAGAGCATCGGCCAAAAAGCAATGTCCGACCTGCGCATGCCCCTACACGTTCCCGGCGCGATGGAGGCACTCCGAAGTCTAGGACAACCAGCTTGGCTTAGAGGTTTCCTCATGTTTCAAACCTGTTTCTGGTCTTTGTCTTGTAATTACAGTCTCTGCCTTTTACTAGCTAGATATCAGTTAGTCTTAGCGCTAGATAGAATAACCAGCTTGCATGCTGTGACTATGAGTCCTGGTTTCCTTCGGGCAGGACGTCAATTTTGTCAATTTTTGTTAAACTCTGTCCTTAGGGTGACACATGGACATGGATGCCACGATGTCCCGGTTTCCGACTCAGGCGGGACAGCTGGCATCACCTACAGTCTTGAATTCTGTACTTTGGCAATGGTAATATAACAGGCACTACCTATTTTTACTTAAAAAAAAATATATAGAACGTAGAAACATAATCTTTACTGCTTTCAATGTGTGGTATGAACATGATTATAGGTTTTTCCTCCTACAAATTGATAACATCATCTTGACATTCAAAATGATAAAATTTATTTATTTAGTGATTTTTTTTTATAGATCAGATTCCTATCAAGTTAAACCAGAGTCATTGGAATTTTAATTTTTTTAAGTTCATTCTCTAAATTGAAACTCACAATTGGTTGTTTAATTTCCCTAGTCTGAACTTCAGTTTCTGTATTTTCGGGCTTCTTAGTTTGCACTACTTTTGTTTCAACTTGCTTTGTTCAGGAAGCTTGTGTTTTAGTGGATGGTTTAGGAGTTGCTGCCTCATTTTCTTTATTTCATGGTAAAATATTTTTTGGTGTAATGTTTGTAGAACCTTTTTCTCTTTGCCTCAAATAATATTTATGTTGAAGCTTGGCCATTATCAAGTCAACAAGATCTTTGTATGTAGACTCCCCCATATTGTTAATGTTTTCATCATTATTAGACAGAGGTTCCAGGTCTAATGATTTCTCATAATTTTTATTGGTTAGGTGAGTCTCAAGATCGTCATCACTAAGGTTGTTTAGATCTTCCTCTAATTCCTCATAATCTCACAACTCATCTCCTTGTATGAAATTCTCAGTTTTAAACGGAGCTTGAATCTTTTGATCTTGATTTTTTATTTGTCTTTATTGTATCTGAAGATTAGGGTTTCTTCTGAATTGATCCCTAACATATGGATCGGGTTTGTATTTCTCTATTTCCATCCTAGAAATTTTGTTTGATAAATATTTAATAATTTTGGCCATCTCATCCATTTTTTCCTCTATAGAACTTCCAGATCTAGAGGGCCCTGCATGTTGCTTAAAACACTTGGGTTCTCTTGTTCCCATCTTAATCTTGGTTTTCATCTTCCCAAATGCCATAATATTGGACTCAATTTCTATAGAATCATCGTGCATCCCTGCTAAAGTGATGGATCTTCTTTCTCTCAAAACTAAAGCAAAGTCAGAGTCAAAATCTCCTGCAAAAGTGACTTTTTCAGCTGGATGAGAAGGTTTAACTTTTGCTGGATTTTGTGATAAATCTTATTAAATATATTTATAAATTCTAGAACTGATTTAGAAGTCTTCTTTCTGAAGGCCCATAATTTGGTTAAGTAATAAAGATGATCCTTTTTTCACACCCCACTACCGTATGAAGGAATTTTCTAGATCATCATATGACCGTATAGAACCTACTGGGAGTCCTCTCAACCAATTTATTACATGTCCTTCAAACTTTTTTACTAACAGCCTTGAGTAAATGTCCTCATGCTCAATGCCAAGGATATTAAAAAACTGATTGAAAAATTCTATATGTTATGTTGTTGTTAGATCCCCTTCTCCCATGAACTTGGGGAGGTTCTTCATGTAATTTTCGGGTAAATCATGCAGGACAACAAGAAGAACTAAGGGATCATGTATAGCGGTGACCTTGGTGAAGATAATAGGGGTTTGAACTTTTCCACTAACCCCTACACCTCCAGAGTCTCCAGCACCAGCATCGACCATTGAAATCCTAAGAGACGAAACTCGAGGGCTAAATAGGAGATTTTCAAAAAATTCAAAAGGTTGTTCTATTGATCCTTCAACTACTTCGGGATGTTGTGATTGAAGTTTGGGAAGGTGATCATGAGAAGAAGGAAGATCTAGATGAGGGGGAAAAGGATAATTGAAGCTTGGTTCCTCAGTTTTACCTGATGTATAAATAGGATAGGTAATAGGGGGTGAATCTAGGTAGGGAATCTAATCTTCAAGATTTCAGGAAAGAAAAACTTTTACTTCAAAAAGGGGGAGAATCAAATGAGCATTAATGCTAGTGGATATTGACATGGATCCTTTGTTCTCACTGGTAAACATAGTTATCAAAGAAACAGGGATGGGCTGGTAATTCTCAACTTTTATTTCGGGAATAATTACCTATGGAGTTTCAAGATTAATTTCAGGTTTAATTGTTGAGGCTTCTGCAGAATGAACTTTTTTAGAATTTTCTTTAAGAGTTTGTTCATCAATGATAATCTTAACATTAACTTGTGTAAATTCAGGTTCATGAACCTTATCTACCGATGCAAAATTTTGTCTGAGATATCCCTTTGGTTTCAACAATTTTTCAGGATATGAAACTGGCATAGTCTTCTTTTCGTCTGGGTTTTTCCTGGTATTCTTTTGACCGAATGCCAATATTGTCTACGGTGGATTCACCAGGTGAAAGATGAAGTAAGCCTTATTCATGTATTCAATATTTGTTCACCATCAAAAACCAAAATTTACCCTGTCGTTCTCTCAGGGAAAACTGATTTTGCTTCTTCCTCCCTGGCAGCGGCACCAAAAAGATGTTGTTCCGGAGATTGATTCTAGGATCAAAGAATAATGTCAGGCATCAAAGGTTTTAAATGAAATATTTTTATGAGTGCTTTTTCTAACTTATATTTTCTGAGAAATAATCTTTACATGAAATTAATGATAAGATAGTACAGAGGTTGTATCTCATTATCTGAGTTGCAATTATAATTTCAAATGATGTAGAAATAATTAAAAAAATATTAAACAAACTCAGGTATCAATTATAGATAAGTCTCATCTTGTTTGCAGTAGAAGAAAAGTAGAAGACACACCCTTGAACAGGATATAAGAATGAAATAATTCACACAGATCACAGGTCTTGTTTTACTCACAGTAATAATAGAGGAAAATTTGTTTACTAAATGAACTCATGATATAATATGATCGTAGTAGATGTAATACTAAACTGCATTCAATCACTCATCAATAATTACATAAAGAAATTCATAGAAATGGGAACACAAAATAAAACATAACTACAATTGAACGAAACTTAGAATCTTTTTCTACACTTGTATTAATACTCAAAAAATAGATCATATATTACATTCGGAAAGAAGTAGCCACAAATATATCTTAAATCTATCTATTTATAAACAAATTGTCACAACTAAAATCGTTGGAATTCCCACCATGTATCACTAAAAATAGAATAAATATGAAAATAACAGTAAGCAAATATTTCTGAGTTTTGTTGGTGCTTCCTCTATCTCTTCGTCTTCTCACAAATGCACTCATTTTCCTTTGTTATTTGAACTGAGTACACACGTCCATTAAGGCCACTAAAATCATTGGCTTCCTATCTGTGCCATCTGATTTTGTTTCCATCTATCCCTTCAAATGCATTTACTGGGATAAAGAATTGCAGTTGAAGATATAGGGGTGGTAATTGGACAGGTAACTCAACGTTGGCTCGTTATGGGATGGCTGACAGTTACGAGGAAGAGTAATAGTTCATGTATAGGATGGCATGTGGACAAGTTTCCAATAAGGAGGTAGTATGACTAGATGCGAGGATGTAGGTGGTAGGGATAGATAGGGTAAGTTGCGTGTAGCGAGTGTGACAAACTAGAGGGTGAAAGGTAGGGTGGGTGGAGGGAAGGTGTTGAGTCCCTTTATACTTTTCCATATTGTGGGGGCACGAGGAAGTAGTTTTGAGGTAACTTGCATTTCTCCCCGCAATGCACCTGGTGATGCCAGGTACCCCCAAGAGAAAACCACGTTTTAAATTGAGGGACTGCCCTCCAAAATTAAACCCCGCACAACTTCACCCCCCACAATCATTCTTAGTCACTAATCTCCACGGTCCATTAAAACATGACTATCTATATTTCAAAGTGAGATAAGATCCCAAAGGTTAAGACGAGGAAACATCTCTTGGTCACATGTAGAGAAGATAGAGTGAACTTTGTGTAATTATTGTCTGTCAATCCAAATAGGGGACAGGTGTCATACAATCCCCGTATTTGGTGATCTCATATTCCAGGAGGAAGAAAGCAATGTTGAGTAAAGAACTCCTAAAATTCCGAAGCCCAGAGTTTATCTGTACTATTGATCAAACTGGACACTTGTCAACAGATATGACACTCCGGAAGGTTTGCGATATTATGCATCTCAGAACACCCGAAGCCCAGAGTCCCGAAGTAAATCTCAGTCATCTAAATCAAAAGGAAATGCACCGCTAGATCTCTCATTTCAGAGACTTGGCACTCCGGAAGGTTTCTATTGTTGTGCATTCTTTCTCCCATTTATGTCTATTTATCCCTTCCCTGCCATAGTTTTCATGGGAATAGAATTAGTCTACATGTGAGAAGAGGAGTTTGTAAGTTCTTTGTTGAATAAGAAACTACTAATTGCAATTGGTAAAAACGATTTTGAAATTCAAAGTTCTTTATTCGAAAATTTTAAAGACCTTTGTATAGATCCATTAAAAAAAATATTATTAAACTTAATGGAATTCATTACCTAGCGATTCACAATCCTTATTTGAAATCATTATCCTTAATCAATCATAAATGTCATTAATAGTTCGACGGTTTGTGTTCGGGAGTTTTGGACGCGACAAGGTAGATATCTCCTGAAGTCTGAATTCATAGAGGAATTAATCTCTAAGTAATCACTATTAAAGTCTTAATTAATCATGTTTAGGATGTTGTATTAACTTCAAGTGTTTCGTAAGTTTGGACTTCAGAGGTTTTGAATATAACACAAGGGAAACTTTCTAAAATCTCAAATTGCAAAGTAATTAATTTATGAGAGATCACCCTTGAGTATTAATTAATCATGTTTAACTTTAAGTATTTTAGAAGTTCAGACTTTGTAGGTTTTGAATATAACACAAGGGAAACTTTCCAAAATTTGAAACTGTGAAGTAATTAATTAACTCTTAATCATGATTAATCATGATTAAACTTTGTTATTAAATGTTTTATTAACTCCTTTTTACTTTTTGAAATGTCCAATACTTCGGCATTTTGATACTTTGTGGATTGTGAAATAGAAAAATCCTGAAGAGTAACCTATTGGTGTGCCATGGTAGGGATGATGTCATTTTGATGACATGTCAAGAAAGAGAGGTGCCACGTGTCACTTGAAAACGTGTGAATCATCTGACGTAAATGTCAAAAATGACTGCCACATGTCAACTCAAGGAAATACTTCAAAAGGACACATGTTCTATGACTTTTTTCCTTAATCTCTTTAGGAAAAGTCATGATTCGCTATCATCGGGTTTCAGAGTTTTGGGTTTTGTTGGAATGTCTGAAGCATGGAGCTCCGAAGCGACTGTTAGAGACTTACTCTTTAAAACTCAGGTGGTTCCAAAAATTCGGATATCATTAGGATTGTTCGATCAAATTAAGGAAATCATCAACGACATATATTGTAAATGATTTATTTATAAATAACAATCAATGAATTTGGTTTACAATTAAAAGGCAATTTTCTAAGTTTTTACTCTTTTTGGGTAAAATTTTATTTCTAAGAGGCGAAAAATATAAAGCTCAAAAGAACAAAATTGTGCATGTTCCAACATGCACCTTGCAGGTGACCATAACCCCTTGAAATACTAAGTAAACTTGACTGAAACTCGAAAGGAAAACAAAAAACCAATCAATCAACCGAAAACCCCCTAAAAAATCCTAGAGAGATCCCCAATATGGTCACCAGTTCTGCTAGCGGGAAAATCCCCCCTTTAACTATACCATGGTTTAAGATATAGACGGAGCGAATAACCATCTAAAAGTCAATATAGTTTCTACTGTACCCCAAACATAACAAAATCAATTAACAAAAATAAATAGAAGAGAATATCTATAACTATACCTTTTATCCCACGTCTGGTGATGATCTCCTCAAGCTCTGTAGTTCCAAAGACAGCAAGTCTCCTCCCAAGGCTGACCTGCATTCAAAACTAGGCAAAAAAGGACTACATGCATGATATTTATATTCATATATTAGGTTTAGATATCAAATTATATGTATAAATCAAATAAAATAGACAAAACATCATCATTTGGGATGGGGAAAAGAGATTATTTTATTCATCAAACAAAGACTGAAACTTACAATCCATGTCGGCCACCGTTCCGCGAACCTGGTCCGGGCTCCTATTTAAAATGCTCCAAGTGAACCTTCAATAGGCCTCTTCTCTCAATCGTCTGATCAAATCAAGGGAAGGGAATGGATTGAATGGAAGAAGGAGCTAAAGAGGGAATGTTGAGGTAGTAACTCACAAAAGGTAGCAAATTCTTGGGCAAGGAAGGGAAGTGAAATTGGGAAAAGTTTCACTGTTCTTATTCTTAGATATGAAATGAGACCCCAACACCTCCTTTTATATGACGAAAGGATTATTATTCAGTTGGGGGATGGGCTATAGCAGGTGAATTGGTTGGGAAACCTCCAATAGCTCGTGAATTTCATAGAATTCCTTACAAATATTTAATTTTTGCAACTTTTGCAAGCATACATGGGTTGTTTAGTGTGCATCAAGCGTATGTATGCGGGTTTTAGTGGTGCAAGGCACGTACATGCTCTAAAAATTGGTTTTTTAAGTAGATCCTCTCAGCAATGATTTGGAAAATTATGCAAGTAAGAGGTCCAATGCCATGTATGCATGAGTAGGGAATTTTAGGGCTATAACACAGACAATCATTAATAGAAAGTGAGTTTATCTATATTACTTTGTTTCTTGCAAAATATTTGTGTGTTTCCTTGTTATATCTTTTCCTTCATGTCATTCTCAATATAATCCGAATCGTGTGGATTATTCTACAAGCAATTATTATGTCAAACCTATCCAGTATGAATTTTGATTTAATCAAGTTATATTGTTTACTTGCATGAACTTCTAGATGTTAGTTTAGTATTTATTATTTGAGTATGATTCAACATTTTCAAATAATCATAGAATTGGTTTTGTGATCATTGATAGAATAATATTCAAACAATCATTTGTCGATGAGGGTATGTTATTAGCTAAGTATTTTGTAGAACTATTTCTTGGAAGTACACCTCTTAGTTGTTGATTTATCCTCAGATCCATTTTATTTAAGAGTTATCTTTTGAGGAAAAATCATTATCTCTATTATTTGTATGTATATGTTATAAAGTAATAAAACCATTTTCTTGCTAGAATTATTTCTTAGAGAACCTAATGTTGTGGAATAATGTTATTTTTTTGTCCCTAAATGTTATCCTAAGGGTGGGCTTATTTAAAAACCCTTTTGTAGTAGATAGATATAAACACATAAAAAATAAAGAAGAATTAAAAGAGCATAGTGGACAACTCTCAAATCCCATCAAATGGTTATCAAACCATTAACCCGGAGGATTATTTCACACCAAATAGGGAGGAGTCTAAGTGGGCCTCATCCTTGGGCTTAATCCCTACTATTGAGCATTGGGAATACAAACCCCTCAACACATGTTTCAAAAGTTCCACACACTGCATGGAATTTTAATGACTACTAACTCCTTTATTTATAAGTTTATGGATCTGATGCGGATTTATGAGAAAAAAAAAATGAAAGAATAGATTTATAATACTAACATAGAGACACAGTGGATAATAACATATATACCGTAAAACTTGACTTTTGTTAAATAAGAAATATGGTGAAACTGTAAAATGCAGACTAAAACAAGCTTGCTAGAATGGTTTCAACTTATTTATGAGAAGAGATGTGACGATTGCACTCATTCACAAGAAGATGAGTACAATGAGGCTATTAAGGAATTTTCACAATAAAAATTGATGCCAAAACCATATACATCCAAAAAACCTAACCCTAGGAGATGAAATGCCAAAAGTCATGTCGGCCACGTTGGGGTAAGTTAGTACATTAACTTCTTGGGGTCGTAACTTTTGCATACAATCTATGTTTTGGGTGCATGATAGCTCGTTGGAAATTTATTCACGAGGAGGTTCATTTAGGGGGCTTGATCACAAAAAATTCCATTTAGGCCCTCAAAATGGCCCCAGAAGTTTAGGACCCAAAAAATCTAAAAAATAGTGAATTGTCGAAAAATTGTTATGAGCCATTTGGAATAGGTGGGTGGCCATTGATATCCTCTTGGATCGATCCTTCCCCCTTAGGAATAAATGGTCTCCATTGCATTGATTTTCCCCATTAGATGAGGAAATTTCTGTTGAAACTGGGCTCAGGTTAGCCATTTTCCTTGGTGCAGGAGCTTCCCTGCTTTGACAACCCGATAAAGTTGGATCTTTTTCTCACGAGAGCCCTTGAACTGTGTGACCATGATATGATCAGTGGATTCATGTTCCATGTAGTGAGGTTTGAGCTCTATTGGTTTCAATTGTTATGTGATCTCTCATGTGTCCAATAATGGTGGAAAATATGGTCGAAGGAGGTCTACATTGAACATTGGGTGCAAGACAAGGAAGGGGGGAATGTTGATCTCAAAAACATTATCACCTACAACCTTGGTGATGGTGTAAGGTACATAACAGAGTTGATGAATCTTTTGATGAGGCCATGCATGGAATTCATTTTTTAAGTGCAACCAAAATTTGTCTCCCACCTGAAACTTGTGTGGAACCCGGTGTTGATCATGGTGTTGATTGTACTTGGCATTGGACTTCTGTAAATATGTGGATCTTGTTGGCGAATGTGTTGGATTTTCTCAATGAATCAAGAGGCTTTGTGAGCTTCAATTAGAGCATGGGACGAGTCATATAGGGTGGCCGCAAAGGGGTAATGAAACATCCATGGGACCTATTGGTTGGAATCCCAACCCCACCTAAAAGGTGTTCTGGCTAGTTGAGTTATGTATGGCTTTGTTGTGGATGTGATAAACATAAGGAAGACTCTTGTCCCATGTGTGGGGGTGCTTGTAATTGTACATGTGCAGGATATACATGATCATCCAGTTGACAAACTATATTTGGCCATCCGTCTAGGGGTGGAAGGAAGTGGATTTGGTGAGCTTGGTGTCCAGTAGTGATCAGAGGCTCGACCATAATATGTTGAGGAACCAGGTGTACCTCTCTGAGATAATATTTTGTGGGATACCAAAATGTAACCACACTCATTAAAATAAGAGCTTAGAAATGGCCTCCATTGTGATGCTCTTCTTGTAGGCAGCTAAAATCACCATATTGAAGAAATGATCAACAACCACAAAAACACAGTCAGTTCCCCACTTGGTGGATGGAAGGCCTGAAATGTAGTCCATTGAGATGGATTCCCAAGGCCTATCAAGTGTAGGAAGAGGGGTGCACAGGCCTTGTTTATTGTTGGCTTGTGTGACAATAGTGCAGGTAGTGCAAGACTTGATATACTTGCTGACATCCTGTCAAAGCCTTAGCTAGTAAAAATGTTGTTGCAACACTGCCACTATCTTTTTTACTTCAAAATTTCCTACCAACTGACTGTAGTGGGATTCACAAATCAACTTCGATATCTCTCTTGATGGAACAAAACTATGGTCGAGATGGCATAAAAAATTTTCCTAAAGATGGAAATTAGTGACATTTGTGTTGGCACCCAACATATGGTAGGTGGTGGCAAATTCAGGATCTTTCTCATAGACGTGGGGCCATTTAGAGGTCTTGTGGCCACAAGAGTCTAGCATTGTGGTGAGTGCCATGACTCAAGGTCAACTGAGGAAATTAGTGACATGGTTGGTACTACCTATCTTATACTTGATGTTGAGGTGGAACTGTTGCAAGTATGTGGACCACTTCTGATGGAGTTCATTCTGCAATTTTCCTTGTGTCTGCATAAACTGCAGCAGATTAAGATTAGTGTGGATGACTGTCTCCTTCCTGAGAATGTAATTTGTCCATTGGCGACAATCTTGCACAATGGAGTACATTTATTTGTCATAAGTAGTGTACTTACAAACAACATCTGATAGTGTCTCACTATAATATGCCATGGGGTGGTTGTGCTAAGTGAGAAATATGCCCATAGCATAGTATGAGGCATTTGTCTCAATCTCAAAGGGTTGTTGCAGGTCAGGTAACAAAAGTATTAGGGATGAGCACAAGTACTTCTTAAAATCATTGAACGCTTATTGTTGGGACAAACTCCACTCAAATTTGGCCTTACCAACACCCCTAGTTACTTGGTTGAGGGCCCATGCAATATGGAAGAATCCCAACATGAACCTATGATAGAAATTGGCAAGGCCTAAGAAACTTCGAAGCTCGTTGAGCATGGTTGGGGCTGGCCAGTCATGGATGACTTAGATCTTAGCTAGATCCATATGAACACCATGCTCATTAACAATGTATCCTAGGTATTGGACCTTATCCAAGCTGAAAGAGAATTTTTCCATGCTGGAATATAGTTGTTGTTGTCTGAGAGTGTGCAAAACCTATTGGATATGCTACAAGTATTCCTCCCAAGTCTTATTGTAGATGAGGATTTCATCCAGATACACCACTACAAAAGAATTGGTGAAAGGACAAAAGATATCATACATCATCCTCATGAAAGTTGTTGGGGAATTTTTCAAACCAAAAGGCATGACCAATGATTCAAAAAGACCTTCTTTTGAATTTAAGGAAGTATTCCATACATCTATCTACTCTATTGGGTACTAATGGTAGCCATACTTCAGATCAATCTTACTGAAGTATTTCTCCCCCTTGATTTGATCAAAGAGATCATCAATTTAGGGAATCAGGTACCGATTCCTAACTGTGATCTTATTTAGGGCCTAGTAATCAATGCAGAGTCGTCAAGTCTCATATTTCTTTTGCACCATCATGATCGGGCTTCCACAAGGTGATGAATTGGGTCGAATGTGCCCCTTGTGGATCATTTCTTTGATCTGATGCTTAATATCCTCATTTGCTAACAGAGAGTGGCAATAGACTGGCCCATTGGGTAGCGGTGCACTAGGGGTCAGATCAATGGAATGATTGACTTGATAGTGCAGAGTTACCCTAGTAGGTGAGGAGAAGAGGTCTTTGTATACTTCCACAACCTTATCCAATTCCTTCTGTTGCATGGAGGGATTGACCGTATATGCCTTGGTTATAGCTACAATCTTTCACTCATTCTTAGAGTTAATCATGAAGAAGACAAACTTCTCGTTTTGAGAGATGACCTTCCTACATTTATTGGCATAAATCAAGGAAATAACACTAGGTGGTACTTCCTCAGGTATCCTGTACAATTTCCTGTTCAAAGTAATAATATCACTTTAAGGCCTAGACTCATATACAACATGACCTTTCCATAAATAAGGTTGGCCTAAAATAACATCACAAACTTCAAGGGGAGAAACATCACAAAATACCTCATCTTTGAAAGGCTTGATTTCATATGACAGATGACACTGTTGGTTGAAACGAAGATAACTTCCTTGGTGGACCCATATGATGCTCTAGGGTTGCGGGTGCGGTGTTGTCAGCAGTGCCAACTGCTTGATGACCTTCATTGATATGAGGTTATTATAGATACTGCTATTAATGATGAAGTGAAACAGAGTGCCTTTCACCCACATATGTGAATGAAATAGGTGCTATCCTTCCTCTGGCTCATTAGGTTCGTTGGGCTAGATCTTGGTCGTAGCAACGGTGACATTGGGTTTTGTGTCAATGATCCACATCCCCTTTTATGGTTCTGACTCAAATTCAAAACCCTCATTTTATTTAGAGGCTTTTACCTCAGCCACCAATGATTTCTTTAAGTGGCAATAAATAGTGTTATGCCACAAGATCTTATGGACGTCTCACCACTTTTCGGTATTTATTTTCGTCTTTCAATTGTCCTTTTTTACTTGTGTCTTAGACTGGTTGTCCTGAGGCTTCCCATGTTTTCTCTTTCCTTTGTTCTACATTGGGGCTTCCCTTTCTCTGCTTCTGTTGTGAGGAGTTCTCAAGCCCAAACTGTCACGTCTTTTGTTTAATCTTCTGTTCAATTTTGACGACATATCGATAGGCCGCACCAAAGGATGAGATGTCCAAAAACTCCATTTTTGTCTAGATGTATTTATGTAGACCATCACTTGATGACCTGCACTGTGATGAGTTTATTTTGGCTATTTCTATCAATGATGAAGTACAGTGGAGTGCCTTTCACCCACATCTATGAATGAAAGAGGCGCTCACCTTCCTCTGGCTCATCAATTTCACTGGGATGGATATTGGTGGTAGCAACAGTGGCACTAGGTTTTGTGTTAATGATCCATCTCCCCTTTTATGGTTTTGACTCAAATTTAAAAGCCACATATACTTCAGAGGCTTTCACCTCAGTCACCAATGACTTATTTGAGTGGCAATCAACAATGTTATGCTAGGGGCTCTTATGGAAGTCACACCACTTCTCGGTATCTTTCTTCATATTTCCATTGTCCTTCTTTACTTGCGGATTAGACTAGTTTTACTAAGGTTTCCCATGTTTTCTCTCTCATTTTCTCTATGGGTTGGCTTCCCTTTCCCTTCTTCTGCTACGAGGGCTTCCCAGGCCCAAATTGTCACGTGGGTGTTTAATATTATGCTCAATTTTTATGGCATATCGATAGGCCGCACCCAAGGACGAGATGTCCAAAAAATCCATTTCTATATGGATGTATCTATGTAGACCACTTTGGTACTTAAGCACCATATGTCGATCAAAATATTTGATACCCATATTGGTCCACAAGGTATGGAAGACATTGGTGAACTATGTCATTGTTTGGTCTCTTTCCTGCTGCAGTGTGGTCCATCTTGTATACAAGTCATCATAACTTCCAACATGGTATTATTTTTCCTTAATACCATTCTTGAAGGAACCCCAAATGGGTGGAACTACAAATAATGTGGATCCCTCTATTTCCTCTTGTTCATAGAAAGTCTCCCACCAATATTTGATATGGGGAACGTCCTTCAGTTGCATAAATGTAATATTTTCTCTATTGGAAAAGTTGTGGATAGAAAAATACCCTTCTAGAAAGTTTAACCATTTATCTATGGAATCAACATCTATTTGACCTTAAAATATATTAATATCTAAATTGATATGTACATTGAAAGGGGTGGCGCCTACGCTTGAGGTAGATGTGTCGCTTGTCGGCAGTCGTCGAAGGATTTGCACAAATTTTTCCATCATCTCATTCCTCTATCGCTCAAGGGGTTCCTTAAGAAATTTTTTGAAAGGATATATTCTCTCATCATATTTATTTTCTCCCACCATGGAAGGTTTCTTGAGACCCAACTCTCTATACCTTGACCTCGTTGGGGACATGCACTAAAAAACGACAAGGAGAAGACCGCTCTGATACCACTGATCCATATTTATGAGAAGAATGAAATGAAATCAAAGATTTATAATATTAACATAGAGACATAGTGGATAATAATAGAGATACAATAAAACTTGACTTCTACTAAATAAGAAATATGTTGAAACTGTAAAATGCAGACTGAAAACAACTTGCTAGAATGGTGGCATCTTATCTCTGAGAAGAGATGTGAAGGCTACTCTCATTCGCAATTAAATGAGTACAATGAGAATATGAAGAAATTTTTACAATAAATATCAATGAAAAAAACCTATACATCCAAAAAACCTAACCCTAGGAGATGAAACGCCAAAAGTCATGTGGGCCCCGTTGGGGTAAGTTAGTACATTAACTTCCTAGGGTTGTAACTTTTGCATACGATCTTCGTTTGGAGTGCACAATAGCTTGTTGAAAATTTATTGATGAGGAGCTTCATTTATGGGGCTCAATAATTCCTTGGGAAATTTTTAATATTCCCTATCTCGAAAAATCATCATTTAGGCCCTCAGAATGACCTCGAAAAACTACGAAAAATAGTAAATTACTAGAAAAAAAAAATGATCCAGTCGGAATAGGTGGGTGGCCACCGATATCCTCCTAGATAAATCCTCCCCCCTTAGGAATCAATGGTATCCATTGTGCTGAGTTTCCCCATCAGATGAGGAAATTTATATTGAATTTTGGCCTAGGTGAGACACCTGCCTTGGTGCACGAGTTGCTCTGCTTTGACAACCCGATAAAGTTGGATCCTCTGTTGGCAAGTTCCCTTGAACTATGTATCCACGATTTAATCACTATATGCATGTTCCATGCATTCATGGTTGAGATTTGTTGGTTTCAATTGTTCTATGATCTCCGAGGTGTCAAATAATGTTGGTAAATATGGTTAAAGGAGGTCCACATTGAACACTGGGTGCAAGACTAGGAAGGGGGAAATGTTGAGCTCAAAATAATTGTCACCCACAACCTTGGTGATGGTGTAAGATCCATAACAAATTGGATGAAGCTTCTGATGTGGCCTTGTAATGTGCCTGATGTTGATCATGGGTTGCTTGTACTTGGCATTGGACTTCTGTAAAATAGCTTGAACCTATTGGCAGATGTGTTGGATCTTCTCAATGAATCAAGAGGATTTTTTAGCTTCATTCCGAGCATGGCATGAGTCATCCTGGGTGCCCACAAGGGGTTGTACAAAATCCATGGGACCCAATGGTTGGAATCCCAACCCCACCTAAAAGGGGTTGTGGCTGGTTGAGCTATGTATGGATTTGTTGTAGTTGTGTTGAACATAAGGAAGAATCACATCCCATGTGCGGGGGTGCTTGAAATTGTACATGCGTAGGATATGCACGATCATCCATTTGATGAGCTCAGTTTGGCCATTTTTATGGTGGTGGAAGGAAATGGATTTGGTGAGCTTGGTGTCGAGTAGTGATTGGAGGCTAGATGAGAATGGGTTGAGGAATCGACTATCCCGATATGAGATAATGGTTTGTGGGATACCAAAATGTACCCACACTCATTCAAATAAAATATTGGCATTGGCCTCTGTTATTATTCTCTTCTTGCAGGTGTCCAAAATCTCCATCTTGGAAAAGAGATCAACAACCAGAAAAACACAGTCATTTCCCTACTTGGTGGATGGAAGGCCCAATATGTAGTCCACATAGATGGATACCCAGATCTTGTCAGGAGTAGGCAGAGGGGTGTACAAGACCTGTTTCTTAGTGGTCTATTTGACAATAGAGTGAGCAGTGAAGGACTTGATATACTTGTTGACATCCTATCGAAGCTTCGGCTAGTAAAAATGTTGTTGCAACAATGCCATTGTCTTTTCGACATCAAAATATCCTTCCATTGGACTGTAGTGTGATTCCCAAATCATCTTCTCCCTCTTTCTTGATGGAACATAGAGATGGCCTAGATGGCATAACAGTCCATCCTAAATATTGAAATTAGTGAAATTTGTGTTGTCTCCCAACATCTAGTAGGTGGTGGTGAAGTCAAGATATTTCTCATAAAAGTGGGTCCATTTAGATGTCTCATGGCCACAAAATTCTAGCACCATGGTGAGTGTCACGACTGGAGTTTGGTTGAGGCAATCAACGACCTGGTTGGTACTACCTGTCTTATACTTGATGTTGAGGTGGAACTGTTGCAACTATGTGGACCACCTCTGATGGCAGTCATTCTACAATTTTCCTTGTGTCTGCATACACTAAAATGACTTATGATCAGTTTGGATGACTATCTCCTTCCAAAGAATGTAATGCCTCCACTAGCGAAAATCTTTCACAATGGAGTACATTTATTTTTTGTAAGTACGGTACTTATGGACAACATATGATAGTGTCTCACTATGATAGGCCATGGGGTGGTCGTGCTAAGTGAGAACTATGCCCACAACATAGTTTGAGGCATCTGTCTCGATCTGAAAGGGTTGTTGTAGGAAAGGTAATGAAAGTACTGGGTATGGGCACAAGTGTTGTTTCAAATCATCGAACGCGTGTTGTTGGGAAAATCCCCACACAAAATTAGCCTTACCACCACTCCTATTTACTTGGATGAGGATCCATGCAATATGGAAGAATCCCAACATGAACCTGCAATAGAAATTTGCAAGGCCTAAGAAGCTCTGAAGCTCTGTCAGTGTGGTTGGGGTTGGCCAATCAAAGATGACCTATATCTTGGTTGGATCCACATGCACACCATTCTCATCAACAATGTTGCCTAGGTGCTGGACCATGTCCATGCCGAAGGAGCATTTTTCCAAGTTGGCATATAGTTGGTGTTGTCATAGATTGTGAAGAACCTACTGGGTATGCTGCAAATGTTCCTCCCAAATCTTGTTGTAAATGAGGATAACATCCAGATACACCACTACAAAAGAATTGGTGAAAGTTCACAATATATAATCCATCATCATCATGAATTTTTTTGGGTAATTTTTCAAACCAAAAGGCATGACCAGCCATTCAAAAGGACCTTCTTTTGACTTGAAGGAAGTCTTCCATACATCTGTCTTCTCTATTGGGACTTGATGGTAACCAGACTTCAAATCAATCTTATTGAAGTATTTGGGCCCCTTGAGTTGATGAAGGAGATCATTGATTTAGGGAATCGGGTACCAGTTCCTTACTGTGATATTATTTAGGGATCGGTAATCAATGTAGATTCACCAAGTCCCATCTTTCTTCTACACTGACACGATAAGGATTCCACAAGGAGATGATATGGGTCGGATGTGCCCCTTGTGGAGAATTTCTTGGATCTGACGCTTGATCTCCTCATTTTCTAATAGAGAGTGGCGGTAGACATTCCCATTGGGTAGTGGTGCAACATGGGTCATATTGATGGAATGCTTGATTTGATAGTGCAAAGGTACCCCCATAGGTGAGGAGTAGATGTCTTTGTATTCTTCCATGACCTTATCCACTTTCTTCTACTGCATGGAGAGGTCGATCGTATAGGCCTTGGTTTTGGCTGAAATATTTTTCTTGTTCTAAGAGCCCATCACGAAGAAGAAAAACTTCCAGGTCTGAGAGATGACCTTCCTGCATTGCTTGGCAGATTTCAAAGAAATAAAACTAGGTGGGACTACCTCAGGTATCAAATACAATTTCATGTTCAAAGTAATAATAACACTTGGGGGCATAGACTCATATACAACATGAAATTTCCATAAATAGGGTTGGCCCAAAAGAACATCACAAACTTCAAGGGTAGAAACATCTCACAATACCTCATCTTTGAAAGGCTTAATTTTGTATGACATAAGAAACAATTGATTGACATGAAGAAATCTTCCTTGGCGGAGCCATCCGATGGTGTAGGGTTATGGGTGTGGCATTGTCGACAATGCCAGTTGATTTATGACTTCCTCGAATATGAGGTTCTTCTAGATACTGCTATAAACTATGAAGTGAAATGAAGTGCCTTTCACCCACATATGTGAATGAAAGAGGTTCTCACCTTCCTCTGGCTCATCAGGTTCACTGAGCTGGATCTTGGTGGTAGAAACAGTGGAAATGGGTTCTGTGTCAATTATCTGTCTCCCCTTTTTTGGTTTTGACTCATATTTAGAACCTGCATTTGTTTAAGAGGCTTTCACCTCAGCCACCAATGAGTGCTTTGAGTGGCAATCAGTAGTGTTATGTTGGGGGATCTTATGTTTCTTCGTATTTCCATTGTCCTTCTTTTCTTATGGATTATACTAGTTGTCCCGAGGATTCCCATATTTTCTCTTTCCTTTGTTCTATGGATTGGGGCTTCCCTTGCCTTGCTTCTATTGTGAGGGGTTCCCAGGCCCAAAATGTCATGTCTTTTGTTTAAGCTTCTACTCAATTTTGACGACATATCGATAGGCCATGCCTATTGGCCCTTGACCAAGTTTTGAGGAACACTTGGTCATATTTGACCGTTTTTGGGACTTCAGCAGCTTGTCAAAGATGGAGCGCAACTCGAAGCGGAAATCATGGAAGCTAGACCCCTTTTTTGGGTCCTTTTTGGGTTTTGGGGATAATGTAATGGGAAAGGGATGTCGGCCCATGGGTTTACCCATGCTTAGGCCCACTTTTGTAGGTATATATAGATGCCTAGGCCATATAGAGGAGTAGTGGATGATATATCTATGTGATATAGGCTAAGTGCAGAGGGTTGAATCTTTGTGATCAAGGCTTTGTTCATTTTGTGTAAGACTTGTAGAGCCGAGTGCAAGTCCTTGTGAGAGACTGTAGAAGGCTTTGTGTTGTAGTGCAAGGAAGAACGATCTAGCGAGCTACGTAGACTTTTTGTCCTATGTGAAGAGGGATTTGGATGGCTCTGTGTTGTAACCTGATTAACTGAAGCTAATAAAGAAGAAGAATTTGTGGACATAGCCCCAAGGTGGGGGTGAACCACGGTAAATATGTGTGTTGTGCTTTGTGCCTCAACCTGATGTGTTTGTCTTCTATTGCTAAGTGCTTTGATGTGTTTAGATAGATCTATTTATGCTTTGTGGTTCTGAGATATGAATGAATATTAGATCTAGTATGTAATATTCTTAGTGCTTGATCTGTCGAATCTAATCTATCTTGTTGTGGCTAAGTGTTGAATTATCTTAGAACTAAGTACATACTGTGATGCTCTATGCTATCTGCAAAGTATCATGAGGGTTGAATATTGATTAATAATCTATGCTAGGTGATTTCTAAGTGTTATAATCACAGATCTGTGTCCCAGCTAAGGTTGTAGACACCTAAGTCTTGCAACCACCCCTTCTTCTACCTTGGGTGAGACTTCATATACTTCACAGGTGTTGCCGAAAAGGTCAGTAGCTAGGGTTTTATTGGTGTGTTGTTGTAGCATTGAAACCTGGGTCTGCCTCTGTGCCAAAAAATGGTTTCGTTGCCAGGACCTGAAACTTTGATTGCTGGGAACTGAGCAAAAGAAGCTTTGTGCAAATATTCATCCTGAAATTGTGAAACTCTGTGCATGGATCTATGCACTAGTACGCAGTGATCCACTTGATTTGAAAATATCTGTGTTGAAGAAGGAAGGACAAATATAAAGGAAAGAATTCAGATCTGGAAGAAAAGAGGTTGATACTGAAGAAAAGAAGTAAGATATGTAAGCTTTGTTCTCTGATAAAGGTAAGAATAGTTAAAAGTTGTTAGATCTAGAAGCTTTGTGCCCTGTAGAAGTAAAAGAAGTGAAAACATTTGTTTCTAAAGTATGGATTTAGGTATGCTTGATAGATTTTGTCCTAGCTTGAAAACTAGGGCATTATTAGATGAAAGAACGTTTTATATGAATAGATATGATAAGAATAATGAAAGATATGTTATACCTATGCATAGAAAGAATTTTTGGACTAACCAATGGATGCAATATCCTAGAAAGAAATTTTTGCAGGCTAGCAATTATGACCCTAGCAAACAGTACAAAAAAAGTTGGGGATTGTTGAAGAGAAAGAGAGCATTAACTTTTTGTTATAGTTGTAGAAGACCAAGACATCTTGCTAAGAAATGCCCTGGGAGAAACCCTAGTTTCCTATGTTGTAAGGCTATGGACCATGAAATACTGGATTTCCCTAGAATGATTGCTAGACTTGAAAATTTGAATACGGAGCAAGCAAACCCTGAAGGAGATCAAGAGACTAAGATTATATAAGAACCCCAGAAATAATCAGAGATTATCTTGCTAAAAATGAAAGAAACCCTCGATGAACATAAAGATGCCAGTTTGTCAGATATCTTCAAAGAAAAGGAGAAAATCAAAGTAAGAATAGGAGACTTCGACATTGACTGTGCTATGGATGAGGGAACATAGATGAAAATTATGATAGAAAGTAATTTGGAAACCCTAGGAAGGCCTACTATGGTTCCTTCACTAGGAAAAATAGGGTTGTTTAAAGGAAAAATGGTAACCCTATGTGGCAGGATTACCCGGATAGCTATGAGTACCCATGGAGCTTCGACAGAGGAAGAATTCAAAGTTATTAAATTTATTGAGGACTATGCCCCATTTTCATCTTTGTTAGGAAATATCTAGATTGAAAAAGACCAAATCTGAAGAAAAGAAGAAAAGGAAACCCTAGAACAGAAGAAGCAAGAACTCATGGAATTTATGACTAGAAAGATCGCCTACTTGATGGAAGAAGAAGAGAACAAATCTAAGATATTGAAAACCAGGGACTTGGATGTCAAAGATATAAGAGAGTTAGAGGAACCATAGAAGACTAAAATACATAATCCATATGATGAAGGAGTATTACCCTTGGATTTGAAGAAAGAATTTTAGCATCACGAAGTGACTATGTCAAGAGAAGATAAGAATCAGAATGGAAAAAGGATGACTGAGATGAAGCTCATTGGGAAGAAGGCTAGGAAGCTAAGTAAGAAGAGAGCCAAGATCGAAAAGTTATAGAAGATTCCAGAGGAAACTTCACAGAAATCACAGGAATTGAGCTTCATCGGGATATCAGAATAGTGACATACGACACTTCGTCCTGGTGAAGCAATATAGCCATTGGACCGATATACCCGTTCGAATTCCACCCTGAATGGATAGAAAAGCATTAAAGGATCACCAATAAACCATTGGACCATACCATAATGGATGGATCAACGTTCATAAAATCTTCATACCCGTTGCAATAAGACCGTTGATGAATTTCCTATTTAGCTCGTCGCGTCGTGCTCGAAGAACACTTTTTCCAACTAAAAATTCGAAGCCCGCGAAACTAGTGATTGTCTACAGTGATCATTGCAAGCATATTGTTCATTTTAGTGTAGTATTTTGAGATCATCATGACCCCGATTATGTTTCTCGAGTGCATATGTCTGACGAGCTCAATGAACTTGAGGAATCCGTCATAGAGGTACTTCTTGATTTAATGACTGAGAGAGTCATGTTGGAAATAAGAATGTCCACTGGAGTCCAAGCATCATCAATGGGAGGAGTGAAAGCCTCCCCCCGTCGATTGCTCGAGCAGGAACATCTCGAGTCGGTGCAGAGAGAAGAACTAAGCATAAGTACAACATAACCAACGCGAAGTTAGTGCCATCCATCCTACCGAATTACATACCCCCTCTGAGTGGTGAGATTAACAGGGACAGTGTCCCTAGAGACTTTGAATACACCCTAGTCACTACATATCTACCGAAAGGAGTATGCACCTACCACGTAGATCAAGAAAAGGTTACAGTGTTGAAGTTTTGTGACTTCAACCTGGGGGACCATAAAACTTACAACATGCTCGCCCCATATAAGTACTTGATGAGAACTAAGGGCAAAAATTCGAAGCTCATCCCTCAGCAATGGATGATGAACCTTGCGTAGTCTACTTTTCTCAATGTTATGAAAATAATGCATTTTGGTATACAATGACAGGTGAATGCTTGTGTAAAATTGCTGCCATCAAGTTACCACAGAGGATACTTGTGGTTAGACCGTCGCATAACTATTGATTTGGCACTGATCAATAAGATCACTGGGCTTATCATGGAGTGCCCTAATCCCCATGAGTACTTTCCTGGAAAGACCGCAGACTGCGCTCTTATGCAGAAGATCAAAGAAGCCTATGGTGATGTTGAGAAAGGCACGAGAGGCTACAAGGTAGCTTCTATTGAAAGTGGCACAATGTGCCTTGCATGCCAACTGATCGCAAGGAAGTTGGTACGCAATAATTGAACAACACAAGTATCTATATTTGTAGTTGACCTCGCAAGAAAGTGCACAAAGGGACTACAGATGAACTGGGCGAAGTACCTCGTGAATCAACTGGAGATTGGCTGCAGAGAAGCCTAGGATCAGGGGCATGAATTCCATTTTAGTTGGCTCCTGATACTGCTCACTTTTTTTGCATGGGAGATACCGGAAGGTGAAACCTTCCTAGAGATTGATCCCTTTAAGCCACTAGCTGTGAAGTTCAGTACATTATGATACTCGAATGACATGAGCAAGAAATGGAAATTGAATATCGTTTTCCACGCATACTATAACCAATTGAAATAATCCATAAGGAGTGAACCTCACATAACCCCAAACACTTTATATATATTTCGACCTCTGATAAAGTTCAGTGTGGACTGCCACTTTATATACCTAAACCCACGCACTGATGAGCACCAGGACCAACTTCAGTCCTATTATAAGCTGACAGAAGAAGACCTGGAAGACATCACCAAGGATTGGTCGGTGGAAATCCTTGTTTCAACAGACCCCATAGAGATGTCTGACATCGATAGCCTCGGAACTGTGCAGGATACACCTGGGCCCAGTAAGACAAAGAAAGAAAAGACGACGAAGAAGACTGCAGAAGTCTAGGATCTTGACATCCTATCTATAAGGATGGATTCCATTACACCAGATGAAGAAGGTGATGATGAAGAAGGTACATAAACTTAAAAATTTGAAGTACCACCACCTAGGGATGAAGAAGACTCATCAAAGAAAAGGAAGGTCTCACCCTTGAAATCTTCCTCCATAAAGAAACCAAGAACCCTTGTAACCAAGATGTGAACTGCCCTCACATTGGATGACTTTGATTTCACTATTGCAGTTGTCAATGATGCTTCAAAGGAAATCATAGAGAAGTAGGAGGCAAAGAAGGAACAAATGTATAACCAAATTGAGATCATGCTCCAAGGAGTACAACAAGCACTCCAGTCTAGCCGAGCAATCTTTACTGCACCTCTTCTAGAAAGAACAACAGAAGCGGGAGATGAATCAGTTCAGCTATGCAAGATTGTTGATGCAGTCGAAGTACGCCTTCAACATGCTCAGGAAGAAAAAGTGCAGGCCACCTAGGCCCTAAAGAAAGAACAGGAGGAAATTATTGAACAAAACCAAGTTGTGCAATAAGAGAAGAATGCTCTTCAAGAAAAATTTGAAGAAGACAGAGAAAATATCAAAAAAGAGAAAGAGAAGTTGCTCACAAAGAAGATAGGAATTGAAGAAGTAGTCAACAGAGAATTTTTCTTTGTGACTGGCTTAGAGCAGAAGGCCGAAGAGCCCATAGAGCACCAAGTGACAAAGCTGGTTGAAGTTATTCAACAACTTCAATAAAGGGTCGTGGGATTAGAGCTTCAGGCCATACCACAATCTCCTTAAGAAGTGCGTGACCAACGAGAATTGAATTCTCAGAGAGTAGTCGAGAGGATTAAAACACTTGCTATAGAATGTAAAAAACTAAGTAGCAGAAGCACGCAGATATATGAACAACTATCTGAAGACCCAGAGTTGAATAAAATGGAATCCCAACTCCAAGAAGCAAAGCAACACACAAATACAGTACAGGCACAATTCAAGCTCCTGTCACCCATCGAGAGGATGAAGAGATCCTGGGAATAGTGCATTGCCTAACAAATCATTCTTACCATGCAAAACAGAGTGATGGAAGTCACCTAGAAACTCCAGCCGAGCCAGGAGGTGGCCTACCTATTTTTTGAAGAAATTGAAGGCCAAGGAACACTACTAGAACAAGTAGTTGTTACAGTCGCGAAACAACTGGAAGGACCTATCAGTGAAGTGGTTGTTCGGGAATTCGCTGAGCAAGAAGCGGTAGCACAGAGACAATTCGAAGCATCTCGAGGCAAGATCAAGACTTTGAGGAAAACTTGCTTAGACTTGAGTGACTCAGGACGAGTCATAGGTGAGTGTTGGGGGCATGTTGGCCCTTGACCAAGTTTTGAGGAACACTTGGTCATATTTGACCATTTTTGGGACTTTGACAGCTTGTCAAATATGGAGCGCAACGTGAAGTGGAAATCATGGAAGCTAGACCCCTTTTTTGGGTCCTTTTTGGGTTTTGGAGATAATGTAATGGGAAAGGGATGTCAGCCCGTGGGTTTACCCATGCTTAGGCCCACTTTTGTATGTATATATAGATTCCTAGGCCATATAGAGGAGTAGTGGCTGATATATCTATGTGATATAGGCTAAGTGCCAAGGGTTGAATCTGTGTGATCAAGGCTTTGTGCATTTTGTGTAAGACTTGCATAGCTGAGTGCAAGTCCCTGTGAGAGATTGTACAAGCCTTTGTGCTTTAGTGCAAGGAAGAAGGATCTAGCGAGCTACGTAGATCTTTTGTCCTATGCAAAGAGGGATTTGGATGGATCTGTGTTGTAACTTGATTAAATGAAGCTAATAAAGAAGAATACTTTGTGGATGTAGCCCCAGGGTGGGGGTGAACCACAGTAAATATGTGTGTTGTTCTTTGTGTCTCGACCTGATGTGTTTGTATCTTCCATTGCTAAGTTCTTTTATGTGTTTAGATAGATCTATTTATGCTTTGTGCTTTTGAGATATGAATGAATATTAGATATGGTATGCAAGATTCTTAGTGCTTGATCTGTCAAATCTAATCTATCTTGTTGTGGCTAAGTGATGAATTATCTTAGATCTAAGTACATATTGTGATGCTCTATGCTATCTGCGAAGTATCATGAGGGTTGAATATTGATGAATAACATATGCTAGGTGATTGCTAAGTGTTATAATCACAGATTTGTGTCCCAACTAAGGTTGTAGACACCTGAGTCTTTGAACCACCCCTGCCTCTACCTCGGGTGAGACTTCATCTACTTTGCAAGTGTTACTGAAAGGGTCGGTAGCTAGGGTTTTGTTGGTGCATTGTTGTAGCATTGAACCCTGGGTTTGCCTCTGTGCCAACAACGCCCAAGGATGAGATGACCAAAAAATCCATTTCTAGATGAATGTATCAATGCATACCACCTCAGTACTTGAGAACCATATGTCACTTAGAATATTTGATACCCAACTTGGTGCACAAGGTATGGAAGACATTGGATAACTCTAGCACTGTTTGGTCTCTTTCCTTTCGCAGTTTGGTCCATCTTGTATAAAATTCATCCTAACTTCCAACATGGTAGTATTGTTCCTTAATAAAATCACTAAAGGAACCCCAAGTGGGTGCAACTACAAATAATGTGAATCCTTCTATTTTCTTTTTCTCACAGAAAGTCTCCCACCAATATTTGACATAGGGGATGACCTTGAGGAGTGCAAATGTAATATTTTCTCTTTCAAAAAAGTTGTGGATAGAAAAATGCCCTTCTACAAGGTTTAACCATTTATCTATGACATCCACATAGATTTGATCGTAAAATGTAGGATTATAAAAATTGATATGTACCTTGAAGGGGTGACACCTCCGCTTGAGGTAGATGCATTACTTGTCAGCAGTTGTCGAAGGATTTGTGAAAATTTTTCCATCATCTCATTCCTCCGTCGCTCGAGGGATTCCTCGAGAAACATTTTGAAAGGATATCTTGTCCCATCATATTCATTTTCTCATGCCATGGAAGGTTTCTTTGGCGTGCAAGAGCGGTTTTCCTCAAGAGAAACAATCTCGATACACAAGTCTCTATACCCTGACCTCATCAAGAACATGCACTAAAAAATGACAAGGACCAGACTACTCTGATACCACTGGTCCAGATTTATGAGCACACTGCTCTAATACCACTGATCCGGATTTATGAGAAGAATGAAATGAAAGCACAAATTTATAATATTAACATAGAGACATAGTGAATAGTAACAGAGATACAATAAAACTTGACTTCCATAAAATAAGAAATATGTTGAAACTATAAAATGCAGACTGAAACAAGGTTGCTAGAATGGTGGAAGTTTATCTATGAGAAGAGATGTGACGGTTATGCTCATTTGCAAGAAGATGATTAAAATGAGGCTCTGAAGGCCTTTTTACAATAAAAATCAATGCCAAAACCATAGAAATCCAAAAAACGTAACCCTAGGAGATGAAATACCAAAAGTCATGTGGGCTCTGTTGGGGTAAGTTAGTACATTAACTTCTCAGGCTCATAACGTTTGCATACGATCTTCATTTTGGGTGAACGATAACTCGTTGGAAAGGTATTTAAGAGGATATTCATTTAGGGGGATCAATCATTTATTTATCTATCATTGAGGTTCCCAATCGCCAAAAAATGTCGTTTGGGAACTCAAAATGGCCTCGAAAGTTTAGGACTCAAAAGCTGTAAAAATAGTAAATTGCTAAAAATTTGTTTTGAGCCAGTTGGAATAGGTGGGTGGCCACTGATATCCTCCTGGATAAATCCTCCCCCCTTAGGAATAAATGGCCTCCATTGTGTTGATTTTCCCCATCAGATGAGGAAATTTCTATTGAATTTGGGCCTAGGTGAGCCATTTTCCTTGGTGCATGAGATACCCTACTTTGACAACCCGATAAACATGGATCCTCTGCTGGTGAGTTCCCTTGACCTATGTGTCCATGATATTATCAGTGGATTCTTGTTCCATGTATTCATGGTTGACCTCTGTTGGTGTCAATTGTTCTGTGATCTCTAAGGTGTCCAATAATGGTGGAAAATATGGCCAAAGGAGGTCCACATTTAACATTGGGTGCAAGCCAAGGAAGGGGGGAATGTTGAGCTCAAAACCATTGTCACCCACAACATTGGTGATGGTTTAAGGTCCATAATGGAGTGAAAAAATATTTTGATGAGACCCCATAAGGCATTCTTTCTACAAGTGCAACTAAACTTTGTCTCCCTCTTGAAACTTGTGTGGCACCCGGTGTTGATCATGGCGGTGTTTGTACTTGTCATTGGACTTCTGTAAAATATATTGAACCTATTGGTAGATGTGCTAGATCCACTTAATGAATCATGAGGCTTTGTAAGCTACAATCGGAGCATGGGATGAGTTATCCTAGGTGGCCACAAGGGGTAGTGCAACATCCATGGGATCCAATGGTTGGAATCCCAACCCCACCTTAAAGGGGTTGTGATCATTTGAGTTGTGTATGGCTATGTTGTAGCTATGTTGTACATAAGGAAGACTCTCGTCCCATGTGTGGGGGTTCTTGGAATTGTACATGTGAAAGATATGCACGATCATCTTGTTGACGACCTCAGTTTGGCCATTCATCTCAGGGTGGAAGGAAATGGATTTGATGATCTTGGTGTCCAGCAGTGAGCAGAGGATTTACCAGAATTTGTTGAGAAACTAGTTTTCCCAATCTAAGATAATGGTTTGTGGGATAAAAAAATGTACCCACACTCATTCAAAGAAAATCTTGGAAGTGCCCTTTATTTTGATGCTCTTCTTGCAGGCAAACATAATCTATATGTTAGAAAAGCGATCAACAACCACAAAAACACAGTCATTTTCTTTATTGGCATATGGAAGGCCTAACATGTTCCTCATTGACATGGATTCCCAGGGCTTGTCACGAGTATTCAGAGGGGTGTACAAGCCCTATTTCTTAGTTGTCGATTTGGGAATAACATAGGCAATGCAGGACCGAATATATTTGCTGACATCATGTCGAAGCTCTGGCAAGTAAAAATGGTTCTACAACATTGCCACTATATTTTTTATGTCGAAATGTCCTACCACCCAGTTGTAGTGGGCTTCCCAAACCATATTCTCTCACTCTCTTGATGGAACACAGAGATGTCCTAGATGGCATAACAACCCATCCTGAAGATGCAAATTAGTGACATATTTGTTGGCGCAAAACATCTGGTAGGTGTTGGCAAAGTCTGGGGCCATTCGTCGGTCTCGTGGCTACAAGAGTCTAGCACTGTGGTGAGTGTCGTGATTGGAGGTCGATTGAGGAAATCAATGACCCAGTTGGTACTACTTGTATTATACTTGATGTTGTGGTGGAACTATTACAAGTTTGTGGATAACTCCTAATGGCAGTCAATCTAGAATTTTCCTTGTGTTTGCATAAACTGAAGCAAATTATGGTCAGTGTGGATGACTATCTCCTTCCCGAGAATTTAATGCCTCCACTAGCAATAGGCTTGTACAATGGAGAAAATTTAGTTGTCGTAAGTAGGGTACTTACGGACAATATCTGATAGTTTCTCACAATGATATGCCATGGGGTGGCTGTGTTGAGTGAGAATTGTACCCACAACATAGTCTGAGGTATCTGTCTTGATCTCAAAGGGTTTTTGCAGGTTAGGTAACATAAATATTTGGGTTGAACACAAGAGTTGATTCAAATCATTGAACACTTTCTATTGCGATAGGCCCCACACAAACATGACCTTACCACCACCTTAGGTTACTTGGCTAAGGGCCCATGCAACATGGGAGAATCCCAACATGAACCTACGATAGAAATTGGAAAGGCCTAAGAAGCTCTGAATCTCTGTGAGCGTGGTTGAGGTTGGCCAGTCACGGATGACCTAGATATTGGTTGTGTGCACATGCACACCATGATCAACAACAATTTAGCTTTGGTAATGGACCATGTCCATTCTGAAGGAGCATTTTTCCAAGTTGGCATATACTTGGTGCTGCCGCAGAGTGTGCAAAACTTATTGGATATGCTGCAACTGTTCTACCCAAGACTTGTTGTAGATGAGGATCTCATCTAGATACACCACTACAAAATAATTGGTTAAAGGCCACAAGATATCGTCCATCATCCTCATGAAATTTTTTGGGGAATTGTTCAAACCAAAAGGCATGACCATCCATTCAAAAATACATTCTTTTGACTTGAAGGTAGTCTTCCATACATATGTCTATGCTATTGGGACCTGATGGTATCCATACTTTAGATCAATCTTATTGAAGTATTTGGCCCCCTTGATATGATCAAGGAGATATTTGATTCAGGGAATCAGGTATTGGTTCCCGACTGTGACATTATTTAGGGCCTGATAATCAATGCAGTGTCGCCATGTCCTGTCTTTATTCTACACTAGTATGATAGAGCTTCAACAAGGTGATGATTTGGTTCGGATGTGACCCTTTTGGAGAATTTCATGGATTTCATGCTTGATCTCCTCATTTTTCTAATAGAGAGTGATGACAGGCTGGCCCATTGGGTAGCAGCGCGTCGGGGGTCAGGTCAATGGAATGCTTGATTTGACAGTGTAGAGGTACCCTTGTAGGTGAGGAGAAGATATATTTGTATTCTTCCATGACTTTATTAGCATGATTATGATGTGTGGAGAGGTCGATCGTAGAGGCCTTGGTTGTGGCTGCAATATTTTTCTCATTCTAAGAGAGAATAATGAAGAAGAAAAACTTCCTGGTCTGAGAGATGACCTTCCTACATTGCTTGTAAGATATCAAGTAAATAGCACTAGGTGGGACTACCTTCAAATTAATAATAACACTTCGAGAACTAGACTCATATAAATCATGAAATTTCCATAAATAAGGTTGGCCCAAAAGAACATCACAAACTTCAAGGGGAGAAACATCACATAATACCTCATCTTTGAAAGGATTGATGTCGTACGACAAGAGACACTGTTGGTTGCATAGATGATTTTAGGGGATAAATTTCACCAATGGGATAATTTTCCATGTTTTTCCCCAAAACACGATTCACCAATTTCTAGTTTTTATAAAAACATTTCTCCCAAATTCCATAGAATAAAATTATTTTACCTTTAAAATTGCCAAAATTTTATAGAAACTATTTAAACTCCTTAGAAATTTGAATCTTTTTACAAAACTATCACCAAATATTTCACATTTTGCGTATTAAGGATTAGTAAGATTATCCCATGTTTTTACATTTTAATATAAATTTCCATCCTTAAAATTATTGTTGGTTGGCTGACGCGAAGATCACTTCCTTGGTCGAGCCAACCGATGGTGTAGGGATTCAGGTGTTGTTGAAATTACTAAGACAAATGAGAGGGGGGGGGGTGAATCAGTTGTTACTGTGCTTAAACAATTTATGACTATTTAAATAATTTTTAATCTCTTTCAAGTGACCATCAATATTATACAAGATATGAAAAACATAAATAATGAACATCAGTCACACATAATATATACACAGAGATGATTTTCACAAGGAAACCCATAAATGGAGAAAACCTCTTCTTCTTCAAATGATAGGCAGACTTTTAAGTTCTGTACATAATCTATCTTTGAGAACCAACTAATTGTGAGACTACTACCTCTGTTTTACAAGCTCCAACTTATTGAGAGCACCAATTATCTGGTTTCTCTAGCACCCACTAGAAGGAAGCATCAACTCCCTAAATGTTCCAACATGAACTGGACTTATAGAAGCACCAAATTGCATATAGAAAACTCTATGTTTTCCCAAGCACCACCCTGCCACCTTGTTTTTCTAGCCACAACTAGATGGAAGATACAACTTCCTATATTCAAGCACCAACTTGAATATCATAGGACCACAGTCCTCTCTAGAACCACCCAACCTCCCTGATTATAAATAAATGATTGAATAAAAAATAGTACAGGTGTTTCAATTCTTACCACTTCTTCTTTGTTCTGCAATTCTTCTCTGCTTTTATCTTTTCTGCAATTCTGCTCTGCTTCTATCTATTCTACAGTTTTGCTCTGCTTCAAACTGTTCTGCAATTCTTCTCTTGCTTTTGTCTGTTCAACATATATAAGTTTATCTCACACTATGCATACTGTAATTTTACCTTTCTTACAGTTCAACTCATTTTTCAGTTCGAACAACCAACCTTCCACGCTCATTGTGTTTCCATTTTATTCTATTCCACCTATTCAGTTAAACCTTGAATCTCCAAGAAAATGCATTAGTAACTGAATTGCCAAATATCCAAGAACTATGATTCAGTTCTGCTAACTGAATTGTAATTGATCAATTAACTATGAAGTGGAACAGTAGCCCTTCAATCATATTCCTAATTAATCAACACCATTGGATTAATTCAGTAGTGTCTTGTGTTTATCTCATATGCCCACTGGTTGTGCCCGAACGCTAAGAAGAATTGATTTCGTGATTTCACATTTTGATATTCTTGTGATGAAGGGTCTCGACACTCCATGTCATGATCGCTGAAACATAGAAAACAAAAAGGATCTTAGATGGACTGGCTTCTTCCCTTCTCATGACCATTGGTGGTGACCAGGAACTTATCCACAAAGCGCTTCACGATTCACAACTTTTTCCGTGAGTCTCATTGACTCCTCCAACTCTCAGTATCCAAAACTCTGAAATGGAGTTAGATCAACGGTCCATGCTATCCCTTTGATAGATGACTCAGATTAAATCGTGGTTTCACATTTTGCGATTTCAAAGGATAGAGAAACTCCTTCCTTTGACTTTCCAATCAGCAAAATGCTGACCTCTTGTCATGTGTTCTCTGCATCCAACGGTCCTTGACATACCTCGATCCAATGGTCCATATCAATTCTTGATTCGATGGCGTAGATCATTTCAGGATTTCACATCTCACGAGCTCCCACACCACGTATCTTTGACTCCTCCAATGTGCAAGTCAGTGAAATTCCAATCACTCACCATGTGTCCTATGGCTCCAACGACTAGGATTGTTATCGGTATTTCGCATATAGCGAGTTTGAGGGGTTAGAGCACCTCCTTCCTTTGGATTTCTTGATATTTGAAACTCTGAAATGAAGCCTTTGTCATGCTCTGATCTTATACCACATGTCCTCTTTGATAATGGACGGTCCCCTTGCTTTTGGGACTTTGTAAATCCACTTCTCCTTTCACTTAAATATCATGCTCGTTCTTCTAGATCCAACAATGTTCATTCCTCATGCTCATATCTAACGCCAAAGATCTGTTCTCCTTTTATGTTCACTCCTCCTGTCTAAATTCAAATCTGATGGCCATCAAGAATTTGGAATGGGTGATCCAATGATCATTGTTGCTCTTCACACTTTATCTTACGCTTTTGATCTTTCCATGCCATCATTGTTGCATTGTTGATCATGCTGATCTCACCATCAATGAAAAAAATGCTTCCTTTTGTCTGTAAATATGCCAAAAATCTCCCCCTTTGGCATTTATGGAAACCTTGACCTTGAAGAACCTGAAGAACTGCACTCTCTACCTGGATTGCTACTCTTCCTGCTGAACATCCAACCAACCATACCACCGTAGCATCCTTGCCACACTCCTTACCACACTTTTTCTCCCCCTTTGACATCAATGTCAAATACAAAACACGCTCCCCCTGAGTTGTTTCCATACATATCGAAGCTATCAGATATGTGACAGTCACATGCTCCTCCTGACAAGGTGAACAGATTAGACAAAAGAAGATATAAACCCCAACTTATGATGAAGATATCCAAAAGGTGTCACTGTTAACGGTTTAGTAAATATATCAACTATTTGTCTTCTAGAAGGAATATACTTCACCTGAACAATCTTGTTTGTAACTTGTTCTCTGAGAAAATGATATTTTATTGGTATATGCTTAGAATTTGAATGAAGTACAAGATTCTTAGAGAGATTGATCGCAATGGAGTTATCACAGTCAAGTGGAATGGAATCAGTATAAGTTACCTTCAAATCTGTAAGAGTTTGTATCATCCATAAAATTTGTGTGCAACAAGTAGCAACAACAATGTACTTTTCCTCTATAGTTGATAAGGAAATGGATCCCTTCTTCTTACTAAGCCACGCTACTAACAAGTCACCTAGGAAGAATGCTCATTCGCTGGTGCTCTTTCTCTCATCCACATAGTTTTCCCAATTAGCATCTAAATAAGTAGTTAACTGAAAGTTTTGATTTCTAGGATACCACAAACCATAAGTCATTGTGCCCTTCAAAGACTTGAATATCTTGGTTACATCTACTAAATGACTTTGTTTAGGAGCAGACTGATAACGACCTACCATTCCAACAGCTTGCATTATATCAGGAAGATATGTTGTGATGTACAAAAGACAGCCTATCACTGATCAATATGTCCTTTGATCAACATCGGGTGAAATATTATCTTTACTGAGCTTGCAACCAACCACCATAGGTGTACTAACAGGAGAAGAATCTTCCATCTAAAATTTCTTCAACATCTCTTTCAAATATTTTTCTTGAGAGATAAATATTTCTATAGAACTTTGATTTACGTGTAAACCAAGAAACTATGGCAGTTCTCCTATCATGGACATCTCAAACTCTATTTTCATAGAGTTATCAAACCACTAGACAGAGGATTCATTAGTACAGCCAAAAATAATATCATCTACATAAACCAAAACAACTAGTAATTTATCACCTTCAGACTTAATGTAGAGATTGTTGTCAACAATACCTTTCTTGAACCCTTTGTCTTGTAAAAAAATGTCCAGTCTATAATACCAAGATTGTGGTGCTTGTTTCGGTCCATATAAATCCTTTTTCAGCTTGCAAACATAATCAAGATTATCTGTCAATGAGAATCCTTCAGGTTTCTCCATATATACTTCTTCCTCTAGATCTCCATTAAGAAATGCTGACTTAACATCCATATAATAAAATTTAAAGTTCTTATGACATGAATATGAAAGAAACATTATGATGGCTTTCAATCTTTCCATTGGTGCAAAAATTTCATCAAAATCTTGACCTTCAACTTGTGCATACCTTTTACAGAACAATCTAGCTTTATTTCTAACAACTTGTCCTTTTTCATTCATTTTATTCTTGAACACCCATTCAGAACCTATTACATTATTATATTAAGGTCTAGGAACAAGCTCCCAAGTATTGTTCTTCTCAATTTGATCAAGCTCTTCATTCATAGCTCTAATCCAATCATCATGGTTCTTGGCTTCATAAATTTTTTTAGGTTCAATCATAGATAGAAAAGAAACCTGAGATTGTTCTGAGTCTTTAACTAATTTCCTTCTTATCTAAACTCATTTATTTATATATTTAATTATCTGATTTTCAGGATGATTTTTTCTAACAATTCTGAGAGACGGTTTTTTTTCTTTCTACTTATTTTTGTCAGCCTGAGTATTTGTATCTTCATCTGATTTAGATTCTTCTCTTTCTGACCTTTGGACCTGTTCATCTTCATCTTCAATTATACCTTTTGTGTTTGGTTCAACATTGCTTACATTTCTGACCAAGATTTCTTCTCAAACTTTTATATCGATAAAATCAACCAATTTATGCGGTCTCTTATTGTAGCATATGTACCCTTTACTGTTTGTAGCATAACCTAAGAAGATACCTTCATTAGCCATGTCATCATATTTGCTAATATTTTCATCATTATTCTTGATATAAGATTTACTCCCAAAGACTTTAAAATGCTTGATTGAAGCAGGTCTTCCAAACCATAGTTCATAAGGAGTCTTGTCACTGTGTTTCATGAGATGAGATTTGTTAAGGATATGAACAACTATATGAATTACTTCCACCCAATATGTCTGAGCAATATTTATTTTGTTCATCATTGATATTGCCATCTGTTGAACTGATCTATTCTACCTCTCAACTACTTCATGCTGTTGTGGAGTCCTTGGAATAGTGTATTCTCATTTGATTCCATGTTTATCACGTAACTCTTTGAAGTTCCATGAACTAAACTCTCCTCCTCTATCATACCTTACTGCCTTCAATCTTTTTCCTGTTTGATTCTCAGTCAAAGCCTTAAACACTTTGAATTTTTCAAATGCTTCATATTTTTCCTTCAAAAAGGCAACCCATGTTAGTCTAGAATAATCATCAATAATCAACATAA
>JZKD02S0689815.1:627052-671984 GCA_000966675.3 Picea glauca
ATAGAGTCTTAAGATCATTTAGTTCTTCTATTGCAGAGACTTTTGGATTAAATTTATCAAGCAGAGATCTTAAAATCTTATGAACTAAAAATGATTCTTCAATTTTCTCACCAAGACCCTTCATAGCATTCACAAGCTCTTCAACTCTTAAGAAATACTTGATGATTGTTTCATCTTCATTCATATTTAGTTGTTCAAATTTCAATCTATATGTTTGAAGTTTGACATCTTTTACTTTCTCATTTCCTTCATGACTGTTAATAAGTTTATCCCACATTTCTTTGGTAGTTTGAAGATGCGTCACCTTTACAAACTTAGCTTTTGCAAGTCCATTCCAGATAGCATTCATTCCCTTAGCATTAACACTAAATTCTAACTTATCATCCTTGGAATCTAGCACAATAGGCTTTATGTATCCAGTATCTACTACATCCCAAACATCAGCACCTAAGGCCATTAGGTATGTTCTCATTCTAACCTTCTAGAAGTCAAAATGTGTTCCATCAAAGAGAGGAGGTGTATTGGATGCAGTCCCTTCATGAATTGTCATGTTTAAGCATACAGATCTACCTTTAAGTAAAAGGAACCTGCTCTGATACCAATTGTTGAAATTACTAAGACAACAGAGAGGGGTGGGGGGGTGAATCAATTGTTACTATGCTTAAACAATTTATGACTTTTCAAATAATTTTTAATATCTTTCAAGTGACCATCAATATTATATAAGATATGAAGAACATAAATAATGAACATCAGTCACACATAAGATATACACAGAGAGATATTTTCCTGAGGAAACCCATAAAGGGAGAAAACCTCTTCCTCTTCGAATGATAGGAAGTCTTTTAAGTTTTGTACATCATCTATCTTTGAGCACCAACTCAATGTGAGGCTACTACCTCTGTTTTAAAAGCTCCAAATTGTTGAAAGCACCAACTCTCTGGTTTCTCTAAAACCCACTAGAAAGAAGCATCAACTCCCTAAATATTCCAGAACCAACTGGACTTATAGAAGAACCGACTTTCATATAGAAAACTCTGTGTTTTCCCTAGTACCACCCTGCCACCTTGTGTTTCTAGCCACAACTAGATGGAAGATACAACTTCCAATATTCAAGAACCAACTTGAATATCAGAGGACCACAATCCTCCCTAGAACCACCCAACCTCCCTGATTATAAGTAAATGATTGAATAACCAACAGTAAAGGTGTTTCAATTCTTACCACTTCTTCTCTATTCTGTGATTCTTCTCTACTTTTATCTTTTTTGCAATTCTTCTCTACTTCTATCTGTTCTGCAATTCTTCTCTGCTTCAAACTGTTTTGCAATTTTGGTCTTTCTTCTGTCTATTCAACATCTCTGAGTTTTATCTCACACTATGCATACTATAATTTTACCTTTCTTACAGTTGAACTCATTTTTCAGTTCGAACATCAAACCTTCCACAGACATTGTGTTTTGATTTTATTCTATTCCACTTGTTCAGTTACACCTTGAATCTCCAAGAAAATGCATCAGCAACTGAATCGCCAAACGTCCAAGAAATATGATTCAGTTTTGCTAACTGAATCATAACTGATCAATAAGCTATGAAGTGTAACAGTAGCCCTCTGATCATATTCCCAATTAATCAACACCATTGGATTAATTCTGCAGGGTCTCGTGTTTATCTCATATGCCCACTGGTTGTGCCCAAATGCTAAGAAAAATTGATTTTTCATTTTGGCATTCTTGTGATGAAGGGTCTCAACACTCCATGTTGTGATCACCAAAACTTAGAAAAAAAAAGGAGCTTAGCTATATTGGATTCTTCCCTTCTCATGACCATCGGTGGTGACCAGGCGCTTATCCACAAAGTGCTTCATGATTCGCAACTTTTTTTGTGAGTCTCATTGACTCCTCCAACTCCCAGTATCCAAAACTCCAAAATGGAGTCATATCAACAGTACACGCTCTCCCTTTGATCGATGACTCAGATTAAATTGTGGTTTCGCGTTTCACGATTTCAAAGGATAAAGAACCTCTTTCCTTTGACTTTCTAGTCAGCGAAATGCTAACCTCTTTCCATATGTACTCTGCATCCAATGGTCCATGAAATAGCTTGATCCAATGGTCCATATCAATCCTTGATCTGATGGCCCAGATCATTTTAGGATTTTGTATCTCGCGAGTTCCCACACCACGTTCCTTTGACTCCTCCAATGTGCAAGCCAACGAAATTCCAATCGCGTGCCACATGTCCTATCGCTCCAATGACCAGGATTGTTATAATGATTTTGCATATCATGAGTTCGAGGGGTTAGAGAACCTCCTTTCTTTGGATTTCTTGATCTTCGAAACTCTGAAATGAAGCCTTTTTCGTGCTCTGATCTTTCGCCACATGTCCTCTTTGATAATGGATGGTCCCCCTTCTTTTAGGACTTTGTGAACCCACTTCTCCTTGCACTTAAAGATCGTGCTCGTTCTTGTGGATCCAACAATGGTTGGTCCTTTTGCTAAGATCTGACGCTAAATATATATTCTCTTTTTCTATCCACTCCTACTGTCTAAATTCAAATCTGATGGCCATCGAGAATTCAAAATGGGTGATCCAACGATCACTGTTTCTCTTCACACTTGAGCTTACGCTTTTGATCTTGCCATGCCATCATCATTGCACTGCTGATCATGTTGATCTCTCCATCAATGAAAAACACATTGCCTTATGTCTGTAAATATGTCAAAGGTGTGACATTGTCAGCAGGGCCAGCTGCTTGATGAGCTCCCCTGAGATGAGGTTCTTTTGGCTACCACTATCAATGATGAAGTGCACCATATTTCCTTCCACTCGCATCTGTGAAATAAAGAGGCGCTCTCCCTCCTCTGGCTCATAAGGCTCACCAGGTTGGATCTTGGTGGTAGAAACGGTGGCACTAAGCTCTACGTAAATGATTCATCTCCCCTTTTCTAGTTATAACAGAGAGTCAAAACCTGCATATGATTCATATTCTTTGACCTTAGCCACCAATGACTTCTTTGAGCACCAATCAATGGTGTTATGCCAAGGGATATGATGGAAGTCACACCACTTCCCGATATCTTTCTTCATATTTTCATTGTCCTTCTTTACTTGCGGCTTACACTGGTTTTCCTGAGGCTTCCCATCTTTGCTTTGTCCTTTTTTCTGTGGGTTGGGGCTTCCCTTTCCCTTCTTCTGCTGTGAGGGGTTTCTAGGCCCCATTTGCCGCATCTTTTGTTTAAGCTTCTGCTCGATTTTGACAACATATAGATAAGTCATGCCCAAGAATGAGATGTCCAAAAACTCTATTTATGTATGGATGTATCTATGTAGACCTTCACGGTACTTGAGCACCAGATTTCACTTAGAATCTTTGACACCCATCTTGGTGTGCAAGGTATGGAAGACATTGATGAACTCTGGCACTATTTGGTCTCTTTTCTACCACAGTATGGTACATATTGTATACAAGTTGTCATAACTTCCAACAGGGTAGTATTGTTCCTTAATAACATCCTTGAAGTAACCCTAAGTGGGTGAAAGTGCAAATAATTTGGATCCCTTTATTTCCTTTTGCTCACAGAAAGTCCCCCACCAATCTTGGACATGGGGGATGGACTTGAGGACTGAAAATGTAATATTTTCTCTATCGAAAAAATTATGGACAGAAAAATAACCTTCTAGAAGGTTTAACCATTGATCTATGACATCCACATCGATTTGAACTTCAAATATAGGAATATAAAAATCGATCTATACCATTAAGGGGGCGGCACCTCTGCTTGAGGTAGATGCATCGCTTGTCTAAAGTTGTTGAAGTATTTGCACAAAGTTTTCCATCATCTGGTTCCTATTTCACTCGAGGTATTCCTCGAGCAACATTTTGAAAGGATATCCTATCTCGTCACCTTTCTTTTCTCCCTCCATGGAAGGTTTCTTGGGTGTGCGAGAGAAATTGTCCTCAAGAGAAACAAGATCGAGAACCAACTCTCTATACCCTGACCTCGTCGATGACATGCAATAAAAAATGAGAAAGAGAATATCTCTCCGATACCACTAATTTGGATTTATGAGAAGAAAAAAATGAAATCACATATTTATAATATTAAAATAGAGACACAGTGAATAATAACAGAGATAAAATAAAATTTGACTTCTATTAAATAAGAAATATGTTGAAACTGTAAAATGCAGATGTAAACAAGATTGCTAGTATGGTGGAATCTTATTTCATAGAAGAGATATGAATAATACGCTCATTTTCAATAAGATGAGTACAATGTGGCTCTAAAGGCCTTTGTACAATAAACATCAATGTCAAAACCCTAGACATCCAAAAAACCTAACCCTAGGAGATGAAATGCTAAAATTCATGTGGGCCTCGTTGGGGTAAGTTAGTACATTAACTTCTCGGGGTCATAAATTTTGCATACAATCTCCGTATTGGAAGAATCATAAACTATTGGAAAGGTCTTGTCGAGGAGCTTCATTTGGGCCCTCTAAATGGCCCCGAAAGTTTAGGACTTGAAAAAATGTGAAAAATAGTAAATTTCTAAAAACTATTTTGAGCCAGTTGGAATAGGTGGGTGGACACCGATATCCTCCAGGATCAATCCTCCCTCCTTAGGAAGAATTGGTCTCCATTGTGTTGAGTTTCCCCATCGTATGAGGAAATTTCTACTGAATTTGGGTTTGGATGAGCCACTTTCCTTGGTGTAGGAGTTGCCCTACTTTGAAAAGCCGATAAAGTTGGATCCTTTGCTAGCGAGTGCCATTGAATTGTGTGTCCATGATATTATCAGTGGATTCATGTTCCATGCATTCAAGGATGATATATGTTTGTGTCAATTGTTCTACAATCTCTGAGGTGTCCAATAATGGTGGAAAATATGGTTGAACGAGGTCCACATTGAACAATGGGTGCAATCCAAGGAAGGGGGGAATGTTGATCTCAAAAGAATTGTCACCCATAGACTTGGTTATGGTGTAAGGTCCATAATAGAGTGGACAAATATTTCTATGAGGCCCTTTAATGCATTCTTTATGCAAGTGCAACCAAAATTTTTCTCCCACCTGAAACTTGTGTGCCACCCAATGTTGATCATGGCATTGTTTGTACTTGGCATTGAACTTGTTGGTGGATGTGATGGATCCACTCAATGAATTGTGAGTATTTTGCATCTTCAATTGAAGCATGAGACAAGTCAGTGTGGGTGGCCGCAATGGGTAGTGAAACATCCATGTGACCCAATGGTTGGAATCCCAACCCCGCCTGAAAGGGGATGTGGTTGGTTGAACTATGTATGGCTCTGTTGTAGTTGTGTTGAACATAAAGAAGACTCGTGTCCCATGTGTGGGGTTGCTTGGAATTGTACATGTGCAGGATATGCACAACCATTTGGTTGATGACCTCGGTTTGGCCATTTGTATGGGGGTGGAAGGAAGTGGATTTGGTGAACTTGTTGTCCAACAATGACCAGAGGCTTGACCAAAATGTGTTGAGGATTCAATTATCTCGATCTATGATAATGGTTTCTAGGATACCAAAATGTACCCACACTCATTCAAATAAGATCTTGGAAATGGCCTCCGATGTGATTCTCTTCTTGCAAGAAACCATAATCACCATCTTGGAAAAGCAATCAACAACCACAAAAACATAGACATTTCCTCGCTTGGTGGATGGAAGGCATAACATCTAGTCCATTGATATGGATTATGAGGGCCTATAAAGAGTAGGTAGAGGGGTTTACATGCTATGTTTCTTAGTGGCCATTTTGACAATAGCGCAGGTAGTGCAAGACCTTTTATACTTGTTGACATAATGTCGAAGCTTCTCCCAGTAAAAATGTTCTTGCAACACTACCACTAGATTTTCTATGCCGAAATGTCCTGCCACCCGACTGTAGTGGGCTTCCTAAGTCAGCTTCACCCACTCGCTTGATAGAATGCAAAAATGGCTCGGATGGCATAAAAACATGTCCTGAAGATGGAAATTAGTGACAGTTGTGATGGAATCCAACATCTGGTAGGTGGTGGTGAATTCAAGATATTTATCATAGAGGTGGGGACATTAAGAGGTCTCATGGCCGCAAGATTCTAGCACTATGGTGAGTGCCCTGATTGGAGGTTGGATAAGGAAATCAACAACCTATTTGGCACTACCTATATTATACTTGATGTTGAGGTGGAAGTGCGACAAGTATGTGGACCACTTCTGATGGCAGTCATTTTGGATTTTTCCTTGTGTTCGAATAAACTGCAGCAACTTCTGATCAGTGTGGATGACTTTCTCCTTCCATAGAATGTAATTCCTTCACTGGTATAAATCTTGCACAATGGAGTACATTTTTTTTTCGTAATTAGGGTACTTATGGAAAACATTTGAGTGTCTCACTATGATATGCCATGGGGTGGCCCTACTAAGTGAGAACTACACCCACAACATAGCCTGAGGCATCTATCTTGATCTCAAAGGGTTGTTACAGGTTAGGTAATGAAAGTACTGGGGCTAAGCACAAGTCTTGCTTCAAATCATCGAATTCTTGTTGTTGGGATAGGCCCCACAAAAAATTGGCCTCACCACCACCCTTGGTTACTTGGTTGAGGGCCCATGCAATATGGGAGAATCCCAACATGAACCTACGAAAGAAATTGGCAAGGCCTAAGAAGCTTTGAAGCTCTGTGAGGGCGATTGGGGTTGGCCAGTCACAAATGACTTGGATCTTGGTTGGATCCACATGCAAACCATGCTCATCAACAATTTAGCCTAGATAATGGACCTTGCTCATGTTGAAGGAGCATTTTTCCAAGTTCGCATATAGTTGTTGTTGTCACAAAGTGTGCAGAACCCGTTGGATATGTTGTAAGTGTTCCACCCAAATATGGATTTAGATGAGGATTTCATCCAGATACACCACTACACAATAATTGGGGAAAGGATGAAAGACATTTTCCATCATTCTCATGAAATTTTTTGGGGAATTTGTCAAACTAAAAGGCATGACCAACCATTCAGAAATACCTTATTTTGATTTGAAGGTAGTCTTCCATACATCTGTCTACTATATTGGGACTTGGTGGTATCCATACTTCAGATCAATCTTACTGAAGTGTTTGACCCCCTTGATTTGATCAAGGAGATCATTGATTCGATTAATTTGGTACCTATTTCTGACTGTGATCTTATTTAGGGGTTGGTAATCAATGAAGAGTCACCAGGTCCCATCTTTCTTCTGCACCAGCATGATCAGGCTTCCATAAGGTAATGGGATGGATCGGATGTGCCCCTTGTGGAGTCGTTCTTGGATCTGATGCTTGATCTCTTCATTTTATAAGAGAGAGCGGTGATAGAATGGCCCATTGGGTAGTGGTGCATTGGGGGTCAAATAGATGGAATGCTTGACTCGATAGTGTAGAGGTACCCCCGTAGGTGAAGAGAACATGTCTTTGTATTCTTCCATGACCTTATCCACTTGCTTCTGCTGCATGGAGAGGTCGACCATAGAGGCCTTGGTTGTGGTTTTAATCGTTAACTCATTCTAAGAGTGAATCATGAAGAAGACAAACTTCCCAGTATGAGACGTGATCTTCTTTCATTTCTTGGTAGAGACGAAGGAAATAACACTAGGTGGGACTGCCTTGGGTATCTTGTACAATTTCTTGTTCGAAGTAATAATAACACTTCCAGGCCTAGACTCATATACAACATGTCATTTCCATAAATAAGGCTAGCCCAAAATAACATCAAAAACTTCAAGGGGACAAACATCACACAATACCTCATCTTTGAAATCCTTGATGTCATACAACAGGAGGCACTATTGGTTGACACAAAGATCACTTCCTTGGTAGGGCAGCGAGCCATCTGATTATGTAGGGTTGTGGTTTTGGCATTGTTAGAAGGTCCAGCTACTTGAAAACCTCCACTGAGATGAGGTTCTTCTGGCTACTACTATCAACGATGAAGTGCAACAAAATTCATTTCACCCACATCTGTGAATGAAATAGGAGCTCTCCTTCCTCTGGCTCATCAGGTTCATTGGGTTGGATCTTTGTGGTAGAAACGGTAGCACTGTGTTCTGTATCAATGATCCATCTCCCCTTTTCTAGTTCTGACTCAGTGTCAGAACCCGCATCTAATTCAAATGCTTTCACCTCAACCACCAATGACTGTTTTGAGAGGCAATCAACAGTGTTATGCTAGGGTTTCTTATGTAAGTCACACCACTTCCTCGTATCTTTCTTCATATTTCCATTGTACTTAATTTTCTTGTGGATTAGAATGGTTTTCCTAAGGCTGCCAATATTTTCTTTATCCTTTGTTCTATGGGTTGGGGCTTCCCTTCCCTTGCTTCTGCTATGAGGGTTTCCCAGGCTCAAACAATCACATCTTTTGTTTAAGCTTCTGCTCGATTTTGAGGGCATATCGAGAGGTTGTTCTCAAGGAAGAGATGTAAAAAAACTCAATTTATATATATATGTATCTTGGCATACCTATACAGTACTTGAGCACCATATGTTGCTCAAAATATTTGATACCCAACTTGGTGCACAAGGTATGGAAGACATTGGTGAACTATGGCATTGTTTGGTCTCTTTCCTGTCATAGTTCTGTCCATACTGTATACAAGTCGTCATCACTTCTAATAGGGTGGTATTTTTCCTTAATAACATTCCTGAAGGAACCCAAAGTGGGTGCAACTGCAAATAATGTGGATCCCTCTATTTCCTTTTTCTCATAGAAAGTCTCCCACCAATATTTGAAAATTTTTCTCTATCGAAAAGGTTGTGGACAAAAAATAGCCTTGTAGAAGGTTTAACCATTTATCTACGACATATGCATATATTTGACCTTAAAATATAGGAATATTAAAATTGATTTGTACCTTGAAGGGGGCAGCACCTCCACTTGAGATAGATGCATCACTTGTCGACAGTCGTTGAAGGATTTGCGCAAAGTTGTCCATCATCTCGTTCCTCTGGTACTCGAGAAATTCCTCGAGAAACACTTTGAAAGTATCTCTTGTCCAATCGTCTTTATTTTTTCCTACCATGGAAGGTTTCTTGGGTGTGCGAGATAATTTTTCCTCAAGAGAAACAAGCTGGAGACCCAACTCTCTATACCTTGACCTCGTCGAGGACATGAACTAAAAAATGACAAGGAGAAGATCTCTTTGATACCACTGATTCGGATTTATGAGCGGAATGAAATAAAGAACAGATTTATAATAATAATAACATAGAGACACAGTGAATAATAACATATATACAGTAAAACTTGACTTCTAATAAATAAGAAATATGTTGAAACTATAAAATGTAGACTGAAACAAGCTTGCTAGAATGGTGGCATCTTATCTCTGAGAAGAGATGTTACGACTATTCTCATTCACAATAAGATGAGTACAATGAGGCTTTGAAGTAATTTTTACAATAAAAATCAATTCCAAAACCATATACATCTAAAAAACCTAACCCTAGGAGATGAAACGTCAAAATTCATGTAGGCCCCATTGGGGTAAGTTAGTACATTAACCTCTCGGGCTCGTAATTTTTGCATACTATCTTCATTTTGGGCACACGATAGCTCGTTGGAAAGGTCTTGATGAGGAGTTTCATTTAGTGGGATCAATAATTATTATTATGATTCTTGAGGTTCCCGATCACCAAAAATCATTGTTTAGGCCCTCAAAATGGTCCCAGAAGTTTAGGACCCTAAAAACTGCAAAAAATAGTAAATTGTCAAAAAAATATTTTGAGCGAGTTGGAATAGGTGGGTGGCCATTGATATCCTCCTGGATCATGATCAATTATTTCATTTTCAAAAATATGGAAATCTATTTTTTCATGCAATCAATGGTAGGAGTCAACTTTGTATGAGTTCAATGAGGTGAACGCCATCGCCAATTCTTTTGAATATGCACCATGTCAGTGGTTAATGACTATTGATTTCATTATCCAAAATGCTCAAACTATCTATTGTTACTTTTTTCATTTTCAAAATTCAAACACACCATTTCATACTATGATGTTGGGGAAGAGATATATCAATGCTAAAAAACATAAATTCCAATTGCTCCTTTTCATACTATCAACATGGTGGAAGAGATATATCAAAGATGAAAAAAAACATATATTCTAGTTTCTTTGCTTTTATGTTTTTATGGTATAAAGGTATGCTCTTAGATTTCCATGTGGTTAATATTTAACTTGTGAATTTGAAAGGAAATGTTACAAACAAATGTATTTCAAATAATTTACTTAATATTTCAAGTTTATTTAATGAATATCTATGTCTTTGTTAAAGCACCCAACTCCTACTCCCAATAATGATAAAGAAACTAAACCAAAAAGTAAGAATATTGAGATACGTTGTAATTTTTATGGGTGAGATGGTCATCTATAATCTAAATGTTTAAATAAAATGGAAGAGTCTAGCAATTAAGAAGTGGAGCATCAATCTTGATTCTTGTTATTTTAACTCTTCTTCTCATGGACATGCACTTTTTTCTTCTAATTTATCCTTCAATGAAACATATACTTCTTCTTCTAATAAGTGGCTTATTTTTTTTTGGAACATCTTATCATATGGCTAAGGATAAAGTCATTTTTCTACTCTTAATGAATGTAACATCAAACAAATATTTGTTGGTGATGACAAATCTATTAGTCTTCCAAGGTCTAGAACAATTCAAAGAGATGATGGTCATTTTAATGATGTATTATGTTTTCTAAGTATCTCTTGCAATATTCTATCAGTATATAAAATCAATCATTTAGGTGAAGGTAAAATAGTAGAGTTTTCACCTCACCAGTTGTAATTAACGATTTAAAAGATCCTAAGCATATAATAGGAACTATAATTGTCACATGATATTACCAGGTTGTACAAATTTGAAAACTTTGGCTAATCATCTATTCCCTTAGTTTTTATTTCTCATAATGATGAGGAACACAATTTTACATGAGAAGTTTAGTCATTTAAACTATCACTCATTGTAAAAATTATGTAATCAAAATATGGTGACTAATCTTCCTCTCGTTTCATGTAGTGATGATGTTTGTTTCAACTATGTTCTCAACAAAATCATCAAGACAATTTTAACAAACATACCTCTTATTTCTAGTAGTGATGATGTTTGTTCCAACTATATTCTCAACAAACATCATTGGGACAATTTTAACAAATTTACCTCTTGATACACTTTGACCCCTTTATAGCTTGTTCGTAATGATTTTTGCAGTCCACTTCCTTCTGCTTATTTCTCGAGGTACAAGTACTTCTTAACTTTCATGAATTCTCTAGATGCACTTGGTTTTATTTCTTAAAACTTAAGAGTGATTTTTTTCACATGGTTTTGGCCTACAAGGCCCTTGTAGAAAAACAATTTGGACATCAACTACAAAAATTAAGAACAATTAAATGGAATAAAATATGTTAAGAACAAATTTACCACTTACTACATTCCATAGGGAATTCAAGCACAACATATTGTTCCATATACACAATGAAAAAAATGGTGGTGTTGATAGAAATATCAAAAATTAAAGGAAATGGAAAATTATATGATCCAATCTAAGAGATCAAGTCCTCATTTTTGGGCAGAAGCCATTAATTGTGTTGAATTGCATAGTTAATTACACTCCCAGAAGATTTTTAAAATATATAACATCATAGGAAGCATGGAGTAAAATTAACCTAGGTGTAAGCCACTTTCACGTGTTTGTTAGTGAAGCATGGGCTCACATTCCTAATGGGAAAAGGAAAATATTATAGCCTGAAAGTGAGAAGTGCATTTTTGTTTGATATTCTAAATATGTAAAAGGTTAAATACTTGTTCAACCTCATTCTAATGAAATTATTATTACGAGAGATGGTAAGTTTGATGAGGGTCTTTCATCCTTTGATATTAATTTAGTATTTGTTCCATCTTTGTCTTATGATCCATCTTCAACGTTTGTGCCATCTTCTATTCCAAATTTTTTTGTTTGTGATCCTATTCTAGTTTCTTCTTTAGATGATGAAAAAGAGGATGAAAATCCACCTCCCCCTTATCACCTTCATCTACATGGGTCTATCGAACATGAACCTAAACCGACATCACCACTTCCTAGATGGTTTTGTAAAACATGATAAGTAATTGGTGATCTTGACAGTGATCCTACATATCAACATTGTACACATTCACAGTTATAGCGGGACTCCTCTATTTTGGCTCAATTTTAAGAGACTCGTGATTGTTGGAACATGGGCAGACCTAAGGTTCAACGCTACAACATCGCACCAAAAAAAACCTAACTACTGGCCCTTTCAGCAACACCTACGAAGCAAATGAACTCTCACCTGAGGTAGAGACAGGGGTGGTTGCAAGACTCAAGTGTCTGCAACCTTAGATGGGACACAGATCTGTGATTCTTAACACTTAATAGAGCACTTAAAACCATCAATTCCTCAATATGAAATCATCATCCACTTCGATGATAAAATAGATCTTCACAACATTCACACTGATCTTAACATACTTAATCACTTAGCATAGCAAAATAGATCAGATCAGGTAGATCAATCAATGAGCATATTTATATATATCAGATATAACATTCTTACACATCATTAGCACTGAGAATAAGAAGATCTATCTAATCATCCCAAAGAACTTAGCAAAAGAAGACATGAACACATTAAGACAAGCACAAAACAAGACAACACAGTGTTTACATGGTTCACCCCCACCCTAGAGCTATGTCCACTGTAATGCACCCACTACCATAATCAAATTTTTCGTTGCTTTCTGTAGAATTAGAGCCATAGGAATATCTATAGAGGCCTAGAGTAAGCTAGCTCTTTCTCTGTCTACTCCCATGTGATTGTGGGTCATGATCACAGGTCAAATAACCATGTTGCCTCTCAGTAATTCACGACTCGGCACTACAGGAATGTCGAATTGTTTGACTTTGCAACCACTGAACCCCGACAGGGCTAGCGACTGGCCAATAGGGATGAATCCCAACAGGGTTAGCGAATTTCCAATAGGAACAGGCCCTGTCGCACGGTTGAGTGGAGTATAGGTGGCAAGAGGGAAGTGTGACACAGAGGGCGACATGACAGGAGACGAGTCCCACTTCACACGCCACACCATTCTGGACCCCCCCCCCTACTATTAAAGGCAGAATGGAAAGGGGGGTCTGGAATTTTCCTGAGCACCGTTGATCAAGGCGAGTAAATATTGACCATTCAAGAGTTGCACGTTCGATTCCAGACCCCCCCCCTCACTGCTAAAGGCAGAACAACAAGGGGGCTCTGGAATGAAGCCTTGGCCGTATATCTGGGTGGGTGGACTCTGTCCATCTAGATCTGCTCGCCACTTACCCTAAGGTGCATTCATGCCCCAGCTTAAAGTCGACATCTCTTCCTCACATATGACGGTCGTTATAGACCCTGATATCCTCCGAAAGAATCTTGTCCGTTCATCGAGACTTATCATCACGAGAGTCCGAACTCTCGACCACGTGACTCCCGAATCCTTGATCCCCAGTTTCCTGATGTGGTTAATCTCTCGACATGTAGCCTCCTTAAATCGGATGGTCTAGATCTGTCTCGGGGTTTCCACCATGGAAAGTCTCGATCTCTCGTCACCAGAACTCCTGAGTTCGCGATTCCCGATTTCCTGAAATGGGAAATCTCACGACACGTAGCCTCCTTAAATCAGACAGTCCAGATCAGTCTCAGGGTTTCCACCATGGAAAGTCTCAATCTCTCGTCACCAGAACTCCCGAGTTCGTGATTCTCGATTTCCCGAAATGGGAAATCTCACAACACGTAGCCTCCTTAAATTGGACGGTCTAGATCTATTTTATGGATTTCGCCCCTATTCACTGGGGGTTTAACCCTCGGGTATCTCCTGACAGATCCAATGGTTGTTGAGTTTTCCAGTCAATATTTGATGGCTCAGATAGGTTTCTAACTTGTGCATTCTCCCACGACTTCCTGGACATGGAAAAATCAACGGTCCAGATGTTCTCATGAACCTTGGGGATCTACGATCCCGATCTCTTCACTACCCATGAAGACACAGAAAGACAAAGTGGTAAGGCATTTAACACCCTACTTTATCCTACCAATCTAACAGTCATGTGTGACCACAGATTTCCCGACGGGATCTCATCCGTCGATCAACACCTATTCAAGATTAAGGCGCTTAACACTCCAGTTTCTTATTTCGATCTGATAGTCGTGAGTGACCACCGATCTCTCGATGGGATATCGTCCATAGATTCGATACTTATCAAGGATTTCTTAATGCCTTGCACCTTCATGTCCTTTTTCCAGGTTCTTGATGGGCTCTTCGAGAAGGGTATCTCTATGGGGAGGTTTACCAAGGGTACTATCTGAGGCAGATAAGGGTATCCCTCTCCCAAGAACCAGACGTGAAGTCTGAATTAGATCAGTACGCATATAAATAATGATTTATGAGAACATAATCCATACGTAGTCTTTCCATATAAATATACAACTACTAATACTGATCAAGACACCATACAAACATTCTTATAATGAAATCATTCACAATTTCATAGCTTATGATCATAAATGTTAGAATACATATATTTCAAGATGACAAAGGCAAAACACTTATCAAAAAGTAACACCAAGGGTTATGCAAATGATGAGAGGGGTGCTCGTTTCCACCCAACCATAGGCTCAGTGACTCCCAGTGGATTTACCACTAGCCACCCCCGAGATGAGACGACGATGTTGTGAGACTGTGTCTTTGTTTGCCAGTGACCAGGAGCGAAGGTTACTCTCCTTTCTCTCTGCTATCACTCACTCTGCATATCACCAAAGTTCTCTTTCTCCCCTCGCGTCTGCCCCAATCACTTCTCCCCCAGGCCTTATCCTCTTGCAAGTTTGCGTGTGGCACGATGTTCTGTGCACTGGTCAAGTTTGCAACTCCTACGGATGGGAGGTTCCTTTCCCCCCATCCCTCATTAATTCCTGAGGAGCCATTTACCTACCAGCCGATGGGATATTAAATGTAAGGCATTTAATGCGGGCCAGTGAGCCGCTCTTGGTTCTTTGGGCCAGTGAAGTCCAAATACGGTATTGATTTTCGGTGGAAGTTAATGCCACCTTTGCAGGTGCCTTCCACCACCTTTATCCAGCCATCGTGGTCTCTTTTTCAGCATATCCCCTCTCATCAATCCTATAATATAAATTCATAATAGTATTCACATTCATCGACCTTTTCCACAAGGTTCATTCACATCACACATTCTCATTTTTGAGTTTGCCACAGTTCTTGGCCAGTCCAGTTATTTTTACAAAATGGGGGAAACAGGGTGTTACAATTCCCTCCCCCTTAAAGGAACATCGTCCTCGATGTTCTTATCTATTAACATGAATTGCATGTACATAAGCAAACAAAATTGGATATGCTTGTCTCATGGCATCCTCCATTTCCCATGTAGCCTCATCTGGGCCAAAATGTCTCCACTGCACCTTGACCTGTGCAATGGTTTTGTTCCAGAGCGGGGTTTTCTTTCTGTCCAATATGCATTGGGGTTCTGGTAGAAATTCTCCCTTGGGTTCCACCTGGATCACAGACCATTCAATTATATGATTAGCATCATGTACATATTTCTTTAGTAATGAAACATGGAAAACATTATGTGCTTTTACCGTGGGAGGAAGTGCTAGTTGATAGGCTACAGGTCCCACTCTATCTAGAACCTCAAAGGGTCCACAATACCAAGGTGCCAAATTGGCACAAGCTCCCATTTTCAGGGAACTCTTCCTGGGCCTAACTCTTAGATATACATGATCTCTCGTTTTGAACTCTCTTGGAGTTCTCTTTTGATCAGCATAACTTTTCTGTCGGTTCTGAGCGACCTTCAGATTTTGTTTTATCTGAGTCACTTGTTGTTCCATTTATTTCAACATGTCGGGTCCAAAATAAATCCTATTTACAGGATTACTCTCGCTGACTGGAGTATTACACGGCCTACCATAGAGGACCTCGAAGGGATTCATCTTTAAGTATGCTTGGTAGCCATTGTTGTAGGCGAATTCTACCAATGGCAGGTAGTCTTCCCATTTCCTGGGTTGATGCATTACATGCATCCTTAACATACCCTCTAATATTTGATTCACTCTTTCTGTCTATCCATTGGTTTGAGGGTGATAGGCGGTGCTAAACAACAATTTGGTCTCTAAACCAGCCATCAGTGATTTCCAAAAATTGGAAGTAAATTTTGTGTCTCTGTCAGACACTATCTCTTTCGGTATACCGTGCAGTCTGAATACCTCTTTCATGAATACCTGGGTGATTTCTATCGCCTTGCAGGTTGATTTGACAAGGATGAAATGAGCAAACTTGCTCAGTTTATCCACCTCTACCATAATGGCATCCTTCTGTTTGGTTGAAGTTGGCAATCCAGTGATAAAATCCATGGAGATGGTTTCCCATTTCCATTCTGGGATGGGTAAAGGTTGCAATAGTCCTACTGGGTATCGATGTTCTACTTTAACCTGTTGGCACTCTATGCATTGGGCCAAATATTCGGCTATGTCTTTCTTCAATCTAGGCCAATAAATATTTTTTTAGGTGGCAGTGATCATTTTCTGGTATCCTGGGTGACCAGTATATGGTCTTTTATGTAATTCATCCATAATGAACCTCTTCAAGTCGTCACAATTTAGAATGTATAGTCTATCTATGTAAGTGAGAAGACCTCCTTCGGTCATCTGGTAGCCTTCATATTTTACTCCAGCGGGTTCTTGTTGTAGGTACAGATTCATGGTCTAAATGAAGGGATCTATCTCTTGTGCATTTCTGACTCTGTTCTTGACATCTGTCTCGCAGGTACTCACCGCTGCCAGGTGAATTGTTTTCATGCTTCTGCTAAGGGCATCGTCCACCCTATTTTCTTTCCCTTTAATGTGTTTGATTTCAAAATCAAATTCGCTAAGGAGGGCCATCCATCTAGCTTGTCTGGCATTGAGCTTTGGTTGGTCAAACAAATATCGCAATCCACAGTGATCTGTCATAAGTAAAAATTTTCTTCCCAAGAGGTAATGCCTCCACATTTTCAAGGCATGCACTATGGCAGCCAGTTCTAAATCATGAGTCACATAGTTGACTTCATGTTTGTTCAATTTTTGGGATTCATAGCAGATCACACTTCCTTTCTTCATAAGGACTCCTCCGAGCCCTTCCTTACAGGCATTTGTGCACACAAGGAAGTCAGCTTCTGGGTCAGTGATTTTCAACACGGGGGCATGGGTTAGTATATGTTTCAGGGTTTGGAATCTTTCTTGACATTTCTTTGTCCACGGGAATTTTGTCCCCTTCTTCTAGAGGGTAGTGATTGGACAACCAATCTTGGAGAATCCTTTTATAAATATCCTATAGTATCTTGCTAATCCCATAAAGGATCTGATGTCTAAAACATCCTTCAAGGTAGGCCATTCCATGATAGACCTGATCTTGTCAAGATCTATTGCTACCCCTTCCTCAGACAGAACATGTCCCAAGTAATGTATTTGCTTCTGGAAGAAGTCACATTTGTTGAATTTAGCATAGAGTTGATTCTCTCTTAGCACTTATAGCACAAGTCTAAGATGCTCTTCATGTTCTTCTCTACTCTTAGATTAGATTAATATGTCATCAATAAAAACTAGTACAAATTTATCTAAAAATTTACTGAGTACATTGTTCATTAAGCACATGAAAGTGGCAGGGGCATTGGTTAACCCAAATGGCACTACCACAAACTCATAGTGACCATACCATGTCTAGAAAGTGGTTTTATGGATGTCTTCACCCTTGATTCAGACTTGATGGTATCCCGACCTCAAGTCAATCTTTGAGAAAATAGATGAACCTCCCAACTGATCGAATAGATCATCGATCCTAGGCAAGGGGTACTTGTTCTTTATGGTTACTTTATTGAGTTGTCTATAATCTATACACGGTCTAAGGGTGCCATCCTTCTTTTTCATAAACATGACTGGTGCCCCCCATGGGGACATGCTGGCTCAAATATAACCCTTATCCATCATTTCTTTCAATTGCAATTTGAGTTCAACTAAATCAGGTGTGCTCATCCGGTAGGGTGTATTAGACACCGGCACCGCTCCTGGTGTGATCTCTATCGAGAAGTCAATATCCCTTCTCGAAGGTAGACCTAGTACCTCTTTCGGAAACACATCCTTGTATTCTCTCAAGGTAGGATGGTATTCAAGGATGGGTTTGTCATCTTCTATGGTTTCCAACACCTGTATTGCATATAGGGGACATCCCTTTCGGCAATACTTTCTCATTTGTAGGGCCAATATTTGTCTCACCGAGACAGGTTTTCAGATCCCTTGAAGGGTTATCCTTTTTCCTTCTTTGCTCCCACATTCTAAGGTTTTATGGTAATAGTCCAGTCTGGATTTATGGGCAGCTAGCCAGTCCATACCAATCAACAGATCATATGATCCCAGGGGTAATATTTTAAGGGTTTCTTGGGTGGGGAATTCACCCAACATCAATTGGTAGGCTGGTATGGCCTCTGCTACTCTTCTTTTATTGCCAGTAGCTAACTGTACTAACCATGGCTTGGTGTTCTTGTGAGGTTGTAGTTTACACTTATCAATAGCTTTAGGGGCTATATAACTCAAATTTGAACCGGGTTCAATCAAAACAGACACCAGATGGTTGAAAATCATACCTTCTATTTCCACCACTGAAGCTTGGTGGTCAGCTTGGTTATTATCCAAGGCTGCATAAATCTACGACACACTCCTTGCCACATCATTGACTGTGGTAGCTTCCTAAATGTTATAAACTTTCTGATTGTTCTATTGTCGGTGTGGACAGTCTCTCAAGAGATGTTCTTCTCTGCAACCCCAACATTTTAGAGGTTCTCTCTTCAGGTTATCCACCTTTATTGGTATAGGTCCAGAAGTTTTATTTTCACCCGATGAGGGAAAGTTCTGTTGGAGTACACTCCAGGCTGGGAAGTTCATTCTGTGGTTCTTCTTGTAGTTCTTAAGTCCTGAGGATTTGATCCCCTTTTTCTAAAATCTCGAAACACCTTTCTGTTTCCAGTCTTCACGAGGCTCTGCTCGATGTCCATATTGTTCCAGACAATATGTTGCCTTTCGAATAGTGTCTTCTAAGGTCTTTGGCTCATCAAACTCAATTATGTTTCGGTAGTCCTTGGGTAGCCCTCTGATGAAGCGTTGGACCTTTTCCTTTTCTTCTTTTATATAATGGACATACCTCAACAAGTCGAGGAATCTATTGACATATTCCTCTATAGTGAGTTTCCCCAGTTTGAGTTCATAAAACTCTTTAGTCTTCTTGTCGAAATATCTTTCTGACAAATACTTCTTTCGGAAGTATTTCTCAAACTGTTTCTAGGGCAGGTCCTCTTCGCGGACCCCTTTCAAATTCTTAAGATCTTCCCACCATATGGAAGATTTTTCGTTCAGATTGAAGGTGGCCACTCGGGCCTTCAAATTCTCTAAAAAATCATGGACTCTAAAATATTTCTTCAGTCCAAGGATCCATGCCTCTGCTTCCTCTCCCTTATTTATCTCACCATCAAAGGAGGGAGGTTTGGCCTTTCTAAATTCCTCAAATTTATAACCCTTGGAAGTCTTTTGCTTCTTCTATTTTCTTCGAGAATAGGAACTGGTCCTGCTCCTAGAAGAGCCTTTTGAATCGCCAGCTTCCTTCTCAGAGGAATCATCTAGCACTGGTCCTTTACCTCTGGGGTGGAACTTCCTTGAGGTGCTCCTCTCAGTATGGCCATTGATATGACCAAGTTTTTGTATCTCGGGTTCATGCTGCATTTTTCATTGTAGGTCGGATAAGCTCTGCGGTAAAACTGCATTAATTTCAGTTTTCTTTTCTTGTTCTTTCATCATCCTTTCATTGTCGGCCTTGCAGCTTTGCAATTCAACCATGAGACTCTTCACAGTCTCAGCTAGATCTAGAGGGGTCCCTATTTCTCTTCTTTCGTCAGAATCTTCGTCTCTATTGTGGGAGCCTTCTCCCATCTCTTGGTGAGTCACCATTCTCTGCATCTGTAAATTCCCATAGCTGATCATCTGCTTGGCAGAAAAGACAAACGTTGGTTGTTAGTCAAGAGTTACATACATTTTTTTTTATTTTTTTTTAACCTGCGCATAAATTCATAACTCTTTCACATGCATACACAGTCAGGTTCTCATTTTCAAAGATAGAGGGTTACTCCTTTTAGGAGTGTTTCGAATGGAGCTTTTGCATGACTTCGTTCATGAGCCCAAGCAAGCCAAGTGTTGTAACCATGCTCTGATACCAATTTGTAATGCACCCACTACCATAATCAAATTTTTTGTTGCTTTCTGCAGAATCAGAGCCCCAGAAATATCTACGGAGGCCTAGCGTAAGCTATCTCTTTCTCTATCTACTCCCATGTGATCGTGGGTCATGATCACATGTCAAATAACCATGGTGCCTCTCAGTTATTCACAACTCGGCACTACAGGAATGTCGAATCATTCAACTCTTCAACCGCCAAACCTCAATAGGGCTAGCAACTAGCCAATAGGGATGAATCCCAATAGGGTTAGCGAATGGCCAATAGGAATGGGCCCTGTCGCGCGGTTGAGTGGAGTATAGGTGGCAAGAGGGAAGCGCAACACAGAGGGAGATGTGACAAGAGACAGGTCCCACTTCACACGCCACACCATTATGGACCCCCCCCCTATTAAAGGAAGAATGGCAAGGGGGGGTACGAAATTCGCCTGAGCACCGTTGATCAAGGAGAATAAATCCTGACTATTCAAGAGTTACACTTTCGATTCTAGACCCCCCCTCACCGCTAAAGGAAGAACAACACAGGGGATTCAAAATGAAGCCTCAGTCGTAGATCTGGTCGGGTGGACTCTGGCCATTTAGATCTGCTCGCCACTTACCCTAAGGTGCATTCATGCCCCAACTTAAATTCAACATCTCTTCCTCACATCTGACGGTCATTATAGACCCTGAGATCCTCTAAAAGAATCTCATCCATTCATCAGGACTTATCATCATGAGAGTTTGAACTGTCGACCACAGGACTCCCAAATCCTCGATCCCTGGTTTCCCTATGTGGTTAATCTCTCGACACGTAGCCTCCTTAAATCAGACGGTCCAGACCTGTCTCGGGGTTTTCACCATGCAAAGTCTCGATCTCTCGTCACCAGAACTCCCGAGTTCGCGTTTCCTGATTTCTTGAAATGGGAAATCTCATGACACGTAGCCTCCTTAAATCAGACAGTCCAGATCAGTCTCAGGGTTTCCACCATGGAAATTCCTGATCTCTCGTCACCAAAACACTCGAGTTTGCAATTCCCGATTTAACAAAATTGAAAATCTCATGACACGTAGCCTCCTTAAATCGGAAGGTCCAGATATATTTTGTGGCTTTCACCCCTATTCACTGGAGGTTTAACCCTCGAGTATCTCCTGACAGATCCAATGAATGTTGGGTTTTCTAGCCGAGATATGATGCCTCAGACAGGTTCCTAACTTGTGCATTCTCCCATGACTTCCTGGACGTGGAAAAATCAACGGTACAAATGTTCTCATGGACGTTGGGGATCTACGATCCCGATCTCTTCGCTACCCAAAAAGACACAAAAATACAAAGTGGTAAGGCATTTAACACCCTACTTTATCCTACCAATCTAACAGTCATGTGTGACCACACATTTCCCGACGGGATCTCGTCCGTCGATCAACACCTATTCAGGGTTAAGGTGCTTAACACTCTAGTTTCTTCTTCTGATATGATGGTCGTGAGTGACCACCAATATCCCGATGGGATCTCGTCTGTCGATTTGATACTTATCAGGGATTTCTTAAGGCCTTGCGCCTTCACGTCCTTTTTCCAGGTTCTTGATGGGCTCTTCAAGAAGGGTATCTCTATGGGGAGGTTTACCCAGGGTACTATATGAGGCAGATAAGGGTATTGCTCTCCCAAGAACCAGACGTGAAGTTTGAATTAGATTAGTACGCATATAAATAACGATTTATGAGAACATAAGCCATACGTAGTCTTTCCATATAAACATACAACTACCAGTATTGATCAAGACACCATACAAACATTCTTATAATGAAATCATTCACAATTTCACAGCTTATGATCATAAATTTCAGAATACATATATTTCAATATGCCAAAGGAAAAACACTTATCAGAAAGTAACATTGGGGGTTATGCAACTATTGAGAGGGGTTCTCGTTTTCAACCAACCGTAGGCTCAACGACTCCCAACGGATTTACCACTAGCCACCCCTGAGCTGAGACCATGATGTTGTGAGACTGAATCTCTATTTGTCAGTGACCAGGAGTGAAGGTTACTCTCTTTCCTCTCTGCTATCACTCACTCTGCATATCACCATAGTTCTCTTTCTCCCCTCACGTCTACCCCAATCACTTCTCCTCCATGCCTTATCCTCTTGCGAGGTTACGTGTGGCATGATTTTCCGCACACTAGTCAGGTCTGCAACTCCTATGGATGGGCGATTCCTTTCCCCCCATCCCTCATTAATTCCTAAGGATCCATTTACCTACCAACCAATGGGATATTAAATGTGAGTCATTTAATACGAGCCAACGAGCTGCTCTTGGTTCTCTAGGCCAGTGAAGTCCAAATATGGTATTGATTTTCGGTGGAAGTTAACGCCACCTTTCTAGGTGCCTTCCACTGCCTTTCTCCAACCATCGTGGTCTCTTTTTCAGCATATCCCCTCTCAGCAATCCTGCAATATAAATTCATAATAGTATTCACATTCATCGACCTTTTCCACAAGGTCCATTCACATCACACATTCTCATTTCTGAGTTTTCCACAGTTCTTGGCCAATCTAGTTATTTTTACAAAATGGGGGAAACAGGGTCTTACATCCACCAACTCTTCTTCTTTATTATCTTCTTCAATAGGTCACATGTACATATCCATCAAAACCCTACTCCACATAGGACAGAATATCTATGCAACTCACTAGATCCTTCTTCCTTGCGTTACAACACACAGTCTTCCACCGTCTGTTACAACTACTTTTACTTAGCTCTGCAAGTCTCTTACAATCATGCACAAAGCACTTACAAACCTTACTTGCACTTAGCACACATCACATATATGTCGATATATGCCTTTCCTTACATTGCCTAGATATCAATTTATACTTTACAAAATAGGCCTAAGCATGGGTAAACCCATGGGCCAACATCCCAATCCCATTACATAATCCCAAAAACCCATAAAGGACCCAAAAGTGGTCTGAGATCCTATGATCTCTGCTTTGTCTTGCGCTCCTCCTTCAACAGGCTATCGAAGTCCCAAAATAGTTCAACATGACCAAGAATCTCCCAAAACTTGGTCAAGGGCCAACAGGCCCCCAACACTCACCTATGACTTGTCTCGAGTCACTCTGGTCTAGCCTTGAGATTGGCTCGAGCTGCTTCGACCTGTTGTTGTGCTACGAACTCTTGTTTGGAAAAATCCTGGATCACTACATCGTTTACGGGCCCTTCTAGGCATTTTCCTACTGCGATGACAACCTGTTCTAGATCGGATCCTCAACTTTCAACCTTTGTGAATAGTTGGCATGCTTTATCTTGAACTGGTTGAATTTGTTGAGTTACTTCCATAACCTTGCTTTGAATTGTATGGATTTGTTGTTGGGCGGTGTGCTGCTCTTGAGACTGCTTCATTCTGTCTATAGGCGACAAGGCCTTCAGCTGTGCTTGTAGTGTGTCTGCATGCTTCTTCACCTCTTTGAGTTGCAACTCCAATGCCTGTAACTCTGGATTCTTAGTGAGGTTCTCATATGTTTGGGCGCTATGGTTACTCAGCTACTTGCATAAGAGATTTTAGCTTGTTGACTGCACTGTGGGCAGTTGTTTCTCATTGGTCTCTTATCTCTTGAGGGGTCTCGGGCACAGTGTGGACCTCCAAATCTGATATGTGCTGCTGGATATGTTGGATCACTTCTTCAAGTTGTGCCACCTATAGTGGAACTCTCTCTTCAGTCTTTACTTCTACGTCTGTCACAGAGAGAAGTGATTTGTTGACCATTTCCTTTACCTTGATTTTCTCTGTGAGAAATTGTTCCTTTTCTTGTTGCAGCTGTGCTTTTTCTTCATCCCACTTTTCTTGGAGAGAAATATTTTCTCATTTTGCAACATTACGTTGCTCTACAAGGACTCCTTGTACTGGTGTCAAAGTCTGGGTGGCTTGTGTTGTTTCTTCCTGCGCTCGTCAAAGGTGAGCTTCAACTGTATTAGCGATTCAGTGGAGTTGAGCTGGCTCATCTCCCATTTATGGTGTTCCCATTGACAGAGGCGCAGTGGAAATTACATGGTTAGACTATAGTTCCTGTTGCACCCCTTGGAGCTCAATATCAATATGATTATACATCTCCTCTTGCTTAGCCTCTTACTTCTCTGCGATCTCTAGCAAAGAATCATTCAGGGATGCTATGATGAAATTAAATTCATCAGAGGTGAGGAAGGTCTGCATCTTAGTTACAAGGGTTTTTGACTTCTTTCGGGAAGAAATCTTTGGGGGGGAAAACTTCATTTTCTTCTAGAAGTCCTCCTTGTCCCTAGGAGATGTTACCTCAGTTTCTTCTACTCAGCTTATGTGCCTTCTACCTCTTCTCCATCACCCCCTTCCTCCGGTGACATGGAAGCAATCCTTACAGATGCACTGTCTACTTCGTGAACCTCTTCAGTCTTCTTTGTCTTGCTAGGTCCTGGTGTATCCGGTGTTGTTTCTGGGATTTCTATGTCAGAGATCTCTGCAGGTTTTTCTAGAATAAGGAGGTTTTCCAACCATTCCTTAGTGATTTCTTCGATGTCTTCCTCTGTCAGCTTGTAGTATGAATGAAATTGTTTCTTGTGTCCATCAGGGCATGTTGTGATGTAAATAAAATGTCAATCAGTGCTAAAATTCATTAGAGGTCGGAACCTATGTAGAGTATTCAGGGTCATACGAGGCTCAAACTGGATGGCTATCTTCAGCTGATTGTAATATGTATGGAACACAAAATTTGACTACCACTGTTTATTCATGTCGTTCGAGTACCATAGTGTACTGAACTTTGCGGTCAGTGGTTCAAAGGGCTCGATGTCTGGGAAGGTCATACCTTTTGGAATCTCCCATGCGACAAATGCGATCAGGATCAATAGCCAGCTGAAATGAAATTCATACCCTTGATCCCGGGCTTCTCTATATCCGATTTCTAATTGGTTCACTAGGTACTTCACCTAATTCATTTGAATTCCTTCTATGCACTTCCCTGTGAGGTCGACTATGAAACCAGTGACTTGGATGGGTTGGTTCTTGCGTACTAACTTTCCTGCGATCAATTAACAGGCAAGGCACACTACACCGCTCTATATAGAAGCTACCTTGTAGCCTCATGTTCCTTTCTAGACATCACCATATATCTCTTTGAGATTCTATGGTAGTGCTCTATCCATGGTTTTTCCAGGGTAAAAATCCTGCAGGTCAGGGCCTTGCATACTTAAGCCCGTGATCTGACTGATCAACATCAGGTCCATTGTTATACGATGGTTTAGCCACAAATACCCACCATGGTAATAGGACAACAGAATCTTGACACATGCATTCACCTCTTGGTGTCTTCTAAAGTGAGGAACCTTCATGACGTTGAGTAGTGTGGACTGCGCGAGGTTCATTGTCCATGACTAAGGGACGATCTTCAAATTCTTTCCCTTTGTCTTAGTGAGGTACTTGTAAGGGGCGAGCATGTTATAGACCTTTTTGAGACCTTCCTGTCGACAAGGTTGAAGTCACTAAACTTCAACGCTGCAATCTTATCTTGGTCTACGTGAACTACGTGTATCCCCTTAGGGAGGTACATCAGGTACATCATGACCAAAGGGTACTCAAAGTCTCTGGGAACACTATCTCGATTTATTGCGCTCAGGGGTGGAATATAGGTAGGTAGGATGCTCGGGATCAGCTTAGCATTCGTGAGATCATCCCTGTGCTTGGTTCATTTCTCATCTACTGGTTGGGATGGTCTGGATTGAGAAGTTGACGAGGATTCTTGTACTATTATCATGGATGAATCCTGCACACTTGTAGATAATCCTCTCTCCGACATGACTCTTTCAGTCATCAAGTCGATCATAAATTCTTCAACTACTTTATCTGTAGCACTGAGCTCGTTCGACATACACGCTCTCGGTCAACTAGATCAGGTTCAATATTAACTTAGATACTGCAGTGAAAGAGATGGAAATAAGGTGATGATCACTATGAAAAATAATATTAGTCTGTGGGCTCAAACTCTCAGTTCGAAAAAGTTTTCTCAGTGCATGGTGCGACGGAGTAAGTAGGAAACTCGACTATGGTTCACTTGTAATGGTTATGATGTCCTCATTAACTCTATTCGGTCTGTTATGGCGTGGTCTAATGGTGAACCATAAATGTTTTTTAACCCATTCAAAGAGTCATTCAAATGGATATATCGTCCCCAACGGCTATATTACTTCTCCACAAAAAAGTGCTATATGTCTTTGTTCTAATATCTCGGTGAAGCTCCAATTTTGCAAGTTTTCCTCCTGCGAGGTTCCCTCTAGAGCCTTCTGTAATCTGTCGGTCTTAGCTCTCTTTTTACTTAGCTTTCTAGCCTTCTTTTTAGTGAGCTTCGTCTCGGTATTCCTTTTCCCATTCTGATTCTTATCTTCCTTGGACATAGTCACTTCGCGTTGTTGAGAGACATTCCTAGGATTCAGAGGTAATACTTCTTCTTTATCTGGGACATATGTTTCAGTCTTCTATGAGCCCTCTGGTGTTTTTGTAGCTTCGACATCTGGGTCTCTAGTGTTAAGTAGGTTCGATATGTTCTCTTGTTCTTCAATCAAGTGCATGATCCTCCGAGTCATGAAATCTTTTAACTCTTGTTTTTTTGTTCCAAGACTTCTTCTTCTTCCTTCTTTCTGGATTGAACTCTATCAATCCAAGGTTTTCCTAATAACATGGTGAATGGGGCATTGTCCTCAATAAACTTAATAATCTCAAAATCTTCTTCTGTCGAAGTTCCATTGGCACTCATAGGTATATAAACGAGCTTCCCACATAGGTTTACCAGTTTTCCTCTGAATAACCCTATCTCTCATGATGTAATCATAGCAGGCTTCCCTAAAAGTTCCCAAGTTCTTTCTGTCATAATATTCACCTATGTTTCCTCATCTAGAACATAGTCAATGTCAAAGTATTCTATTCTTTCTTCAAGGAATTCTTTCTCTTTGAAGATCTATGATAAGCTAACATGTCGATGATCATTCAGGGTTTCTTTCATCTATAGCAATACTTTCTCTTATTTTTTCTGGGATTCTACCATAGCCTATGGATTTGCCTTAGGGTTTTCTTGGTTCAGATTCATTCCTTCAAGCTTAGCAATCATTCTAGGGAAATTCAACAATTCATGGTCCATAGCTTTGCAACAAAGACAACTAGGTCTTCTTCCAGGGCATTCTTTAGCAATATGTCCCGGTCTTCTACAACTGTAACAGAGGGTTAATCCTCTCTTTCTTTTAAATGATCCCCAACTTCTCCTGTACAACGCACCAGGATCATGGTAGCTAACCTAAAAATAATTCTTTCTAGGATCCTGCATCCATTTATTAGTCCAAGCATTCTTTCTATGCATAGGTGTAACATATTTTGCACTATTATTATCGGATGTATTCATATCAAACCTTCTTTCATCTATCAACACCCTAATTTTCAAGCTAGGAAAGAATCTATCAAACATACCTAGATCCATACTTTAGAAATGAATTTCACTTATTTTACTTTTACAAAGCACAAAGATTTCAAATCTACAACATTTCTACTATTCTTACCTTTATCAGAGAACAGAGCTTATAGATCTTACCTCTTGTCTTCATATCTGATCTATTTTCTTCAGATCTGACCTTCCTCTTGGCACAAAGCTTCAAGTATTAAGTAAAATTTTGTGCACTAGGGCAACAGATCTATGCACAGAGATTTCACAGTTTTCAGAGAGAATCTTTTCACAAAGCTTCTTCTTTATCAGTTCCCAATAATAATAGTTTCATGTCCCGGCAACAGAACCATTTGTTGGCAGAGGGGAATACCCAAGGTTCAATGTTACAACAACGCACCAACAAAACCCTAACTACTAGCACTTTTAGAAACATCTGTGAAGCAGATGAAGTCTCAACCGTGGTAGAGGTAGGGGTGGTTGCAAGACTCAAGTGTCTGCAACCTTAGCTGGGACATAGATCTGTGATTCTTAACATTTAATAGAGAACTTAGCACCGTCAATTCCGCAATATGAAATCATCATCCACTTCTATGATAAAACAGAGCTTTGCAGAATTCACATTGAACTTAATGTATTTAAGCACTTAGCATAGGAAAATAGATCAGATCGGGCAGATCAAGCACTAAGAATATTCATATATATCAGATCTGACATTCTTACACATCATTAGCACTGAGCGTAAGCATATCTATCTAATCATCCTAAAGAACTTAGCAAAAGAAGACATGAACACATTAATACAAGCACAAAGAAAGACAACATAGTGTTTACATGGTTCACCCCCACCCTAGGGCTACATCCACCAACTCTTCTTATTTATTATCTTCTTCAATAGGTTACATGCACAAAGCCATCAAAACCCTACTCCGCATAGGATAGAAGATCTATGAAACTCGCTAGATCCTTCTTCCTTTCGTTACAACACACAGTTTTACATCATCTATTACAACCACTTGCACTTAGCTCTGCAAGTCTCTTACAATCATGCACAAAGCACTTACAAACCTTACTTTCACTTAGCACACATCGCATAGATGTTGATAGATGCCTTTCCTTACATTGCCTAGATATCTATTTATACTTTGAAAAATAGGCCGAAGCATGGGTAAACCCATGCGATGACATCCCAATCCCATTTCATAACCCAAAAACACACGAAGGACCCAAAATTGGGTCGTGATCTCTGCTTCGTCTTGCGCTCCTCCTTCGATAGGCCGTCGAAGTCCCAAAATAGGTCAACATGATCAAGAATCTCCCAAAACTTGGTCAAGGGCCAACGATGATCTAGGGACACTTGGAGAAGTGTCTGGTCATCCAAACTGGGATACATATATGACGCAGACACCCCCTACCTCCGTAGGTTCTGTGCGACCTCCTAGTCTAAGGATCATTCAAAAACCCCTATGAGTCGAAGCGACTCCTTCGATTCCCTACTAGAAACTAAAATCCTTGATCCACAGGTCCTTCACCTCCACAAAACCTTCAAACATGACTGCAATCTTTTCCTACAAAGTAAATTCGGGTTTTGGGACTTCCTGAGTCCTAATGTCGAGAGTCCTTGACTCCTCGATCTCCCGATCACCGAAATACTGAAACACCGAAATGGCACTCACAATAATTAGCCCCCTGGGCCAGATCTTAGTCCATTTGGCCACTTCCCATATGACTGCAGTCCCTTTTAGGGTTTTCTTGACACAAAAGCACCCGGCCTCCTATATTTTGGACTCCCAGAAAGCCGACTTCCGAAAAGTTGATATGCCTATGCACTGACTTTCTCCTTCTTTCGCGTTTTTGGAGTTTCCAATGCCGAAAGGCTTGGTTCTCTTGTCATCGGAACTCCTAATGTTCTGAACTCTAAAATGACCACGAATACCTTATATCTCTGTGACCCGTTCTTTTCCTCAGCGACTTCGGGTTTTCATGTTTCGAGATTTCCCAAGGCAAGGTTCTCCCAGTCCCTTCTCTTTGGATTTCTTGGTATCTGAAATACCGATATCCTCGCTCTAATGCCATGTGTCCTCCCTTTTCTTTTAGAGTTTTTAGAGTTTCACGTTTTGGAACTTTGCAACCCCTATGAAACTTATCCTCTATTCTATCGAATCCCTAGTATCCAAAATCCTAGTGGACTCCCTGATCTCCTCAACGTGTCCTCCACAGATGGATGGTCCAGATCGTTTCGAAACTTCACCAGTAGCGAAGCTGAAAGACTCCGTTCTCTGCTTCTCAATGTCTGAATCCCCGATATGAAAGGATCTCGTGACACCTGTCCTTCTTAGATGGATGGCTCAGATGCCTTCGGGACTTCGGGACCCATGAGTCCTAATCTCTGGTCCTTCATACTCTGAACCTCTGAATTCCTGAAGTCTAAAATCCTGATACCTCTACCCTGTCGGGACTTTTCGGATTCTCTACTCTGCACCTGAGGATTTAAACCTCATGCAGCTTTCCACATATCTAACGACTATCGGTCCATGTACCCAAATCTGATGACTTAGACCTGTTCTTTCGTTGTGCCCTTCCTACGCTGCCTGGACATGAATCCACGGTCTAGATCTTCTCAGCTGATCTAATGACAGTTGTGCTCATCCTGTTGAGCATGCGCTTTCTTCCCAAACTTTGGAAGATTTCCCAAATGCTAAAGGCCTCGACCTTTTCTTTTCCTGTATGAGCTCTACACCATTGGGTCTCACCTGCGTTCTCAAATACGTTGTCTCTCCTGATCTTTTGGGATTCTAAGCTCTCCAAAGAGTTCCCTGGCCTCTGCGACTTCTGCAACTATGGCTCTGTGCATAAAATCTCTACTTCTCCTGAGCTTCTCTCCTTGAATCCTCAAAGGATTATTCGAATTCTATGCTCCTTGCAGAGTCTTTGCATGCATGAAGGTGCTATCTCTTCTGAGCTTTTCCTATAGCTTCAACCTCTAAGGAATTAACCCTTTTTCCTTCTCCCTCAGATGGAGAATCTGATGCCCTCCTGGGACTCCTTTTCTCAAGAAAACTTCTTGCTGAATCTGGAGGGTGTTCAACATCCCTGTGAAGATCCTTCCTTGGACTCTTCTCTGTCTCTAAACTCAAATATTTCTCTCTGTTTTCTCTGGCACCTACTCAATGCCCTCCTGGCAGAGTGTCTAGAGTCCTCAGTGATTCTGTTTCTCTATGAACTCATAGTAGAGTTCCTCCTCAGCACTATGTGCCTATGCTCAATGTCCTCCTGAAAGAGCTCTATAGAACCTTCAATAGTTCTATCTTCCTCGTGAACTCAATAGAGTTCCTCTATGCACTCTATGCACCTGCTCAATTCCCTCTTGGCAGAGATCTATAGAACTCCTCAAAGATTATGTCTTCTATCGTGTCCTCCTCTACATAGTCTCACCTCCAAGGTATTCAACAACCTTGATGTATTCCTTTGATTCAATGATTTTAGTTGGTGTGCCCTCCTAGCACATCCTTGTCCAAATTCCGTAGAATTGGAAGTGCTCTCTAAGCACTGACTATCAGAACCCGCAATGTTCTGTCATGCCCTCTTGGCATGAAGCCTCAAAGAACTCCAACCTGAAATCAAATAAATCTACAGATAGCAGAACCTATCTGTCCCTATAAATGCACATCTACAACATACATTCATAGCATAAATAGAACACACATAGACATTCACACAACACAGACAATATGCAGGAAAAACTTCTTTGGTTTGTATTAATATCAAATGCCTCCTTTACAAGGTGTTCTTGAGCTTAGAATTTGACAGAGTCTCGACTCCTCCTCTCTGATCTCTTCTCTAACTCTTTCTACCTTGCACTAATTCAAAATAAGATCAAATATCTTTTACATGAGGGGTCTCTTCGAGCTCTTCCCTCCAAGCTACCTACTCTATTCAATTACATTGAATTTACAATTAATGGTTGTCTAGTCCAGATCAGATCTAGATCTGAGCCTTAAAACCATTAAAGGCTACCTCTACCTAGTGCCTGCTCAAAGCCATGGCTCTATGGGTCCATGAACTTACATACATTAAATGATTTTTATTCAAATTCAAAATGTGAGAGGGTTGGCACCTCTCTTCCTTGAATGCGCTTAGTGGGTTGGCTGACTGGCACATGGCTAGCTTGGGAGCGATGCTCCTGCATCAAAATATGAAAGGAGAATATTGTTACTTAATGGGGAATGACACTTGGGATCTTGTACCTCTTCTAAAAGAAATAAAACTTGTCATATGTAAATGAGTGTATAGAACTAAGTATGCATAAGATGAAAGTGTTGAAAGACATAAGTCTCGGTTAGTTTCCAAAGTATTTTCTCAAGTTGAAGGTATTGACTATAATGAATTGTTTTCCCCTGTAGCCAAAATGAATTCCATCCACCTTGTTCTAGCCCTTGCTTCTTTACATAAATGGGATATCTATTAGATGGATGTTAAATGTTCCTTCTTGCATGGAGATTTGCAAGAATAAATTTACATGGAACAACCTCCTAGCTATGTTCAAAATGACTCCAACCTTGCTTGTCACAATAAGAAACTTAAGCAAGCTCATTAGAATTGGTATGTTAAAATGGTAAGCTTTCTTCCTGACACTAGCTTTTCCAGATGTCATTTTAACCCCAATGTCTATACCAAGAAACTAGGTAACAATCTCATAATACTGCTTCTTTGTGTTAATGACCTACACACTAAGCTACACATGCACTTCATCAGAAAGATCATTCAGGATCTCATTCTTGAAGTGCTCTTTTTCCCTACAGATGATGAAATTGTAGACATTTTCACAAAGTCCCTTACAAAAGCAAAGTTTTTCAAACTTTAATCTATGTTAGGATTTTAGGATGTTTTCATTAAAGGAGGATAGTCTTTGATGCCTCCTTCCTTATCCCATTGTGTCACMTTTTGTAAATCCTTCAATCCTATCACATGTTGTTATTAAGTGGGGATGTTAAAATATTTAGACACTTAGAAGTTAGTTAAGGTCAACTTGGTATAATTTGTCTTTAGGTAAAGTATGTTCCACTAGTYTGTTTCTTTATCTAGGATGCATTTGTACTTATCACGATATGTTCTAGACATAAAGTAATCTGATGGTTCATCTTCTCTTTGAAACTCATATCTAATTGGTCCATGATCTTGTTTAATGAGCATATAGGGTATATTATCGCACAATCTATACTTTCCCAAATCCCAAGGCAAGTTAAATAAAATTGGCGTAACAAGGGGTTGACCTATCACTATCACCTTAATATGAAACCCCTTTTTGTTTAGGAGTATGTTAAGATTAACACAAGGGAGACGTCCCTAGTGACCTAAAGGGTTGGTGAAGCTAAATCAAGGATGAAAAGATAATCCCCCCTCTCATTGGTCACTCAAGTGAAAAGTTCTTACCAATTTTTATTTCTTAAGAGATGAAGCAAATGTAATGGATGAAGTGTACCTGCCTAGAACAATACAACAAGCAAAAATATGGTAGTTTCAAGTACAAAATGATGTTAGTGCTTCAATAACAGAATAAACCATTGAAATGTATGTTGGCTGATATAAAATTGCAGCACAATGAAGTTTTACAACAACAAGAAGTATTTTATAACAGTTGCAAGAAATATGCCTCAAAATTGCTTGAAAAGACAACATTTACTAGGAAGAATGATAATCAAATGTCACAAGCAAATTTAGAAGTGTTTAGCTAGTATCTATTGTAGATAATACAGAAAAGTTTATGCTTCAAGATGGTTGTAGCAGTGATTGTAACAACAACAAAGTAGGGTTAGTTTACTAGGCTAGGTTAGTGTTAGTGTTAGTTAGTGAAAGATAGAAAGGTTAAGGTTTGAGTGTTGATTTGATCTCTCAAAAAAATAAGTGTAAGGACTAGTGCCTTTGAGGGGTTATGGAGTCAAAAGTTCAACAACATTCATTTGGAGTAAGAAACAAAATGATTATCTTCATCCAAGTAAGGGATGAATCTTATAAGAGTAGTAACTTAAGTCTTCTTATGATTCAATCTTTAGGGAGGTGAGCTACTAGAGAGTAGGCACTTCTAGGCCCTAGTGGTTTTCCTCATTCTTAGATAATTGAAAGAAATATTTAGATGAAAAAATGATTGATCAAGGATTTTGAGGTGCTAGCACTTTAGGGATTTAAAATCTTGTCAAAATTAACCACCTTAGCAAATTCCAACAAATTTAGAGCAAAGAAATAGTATCTTAAGTTGTTCACTCCTAGGGTTTTTCAAGCAAGAAATTTCATAATATTTAACATTAATACGAAAATAGACCATAACCATTCAAATGAAATGAAAAATGCAGATTTACTTACTTCACCAAGAATAATCAAGCCATGAAACCCTATATTGCCAAGTAACTTTACCAGAAAATGATCCAAGTTGCAAGTAGAAGACTCCAAGAGAGGTGCGCCTCACAATTGTAGCCAACAAAACCCTAAGTAGGGTGAAAATTTCAGTCCACTTCTCTCCAAGTGAGATTTTTTATGTAAAAATGAATGTACTTTTTGTTTATTTATACAAAATATTTGACCTTTAATTAATTTTAGGTCAAAATAAGGCTGACCTAACCAATTTACAAATAAATTCAAATTTGACATAAATAAAATTAATTAACATCTAAATACACCTCCAAGGGTGACGTCATGCCATTATAGGGTGTTGTTGATGCCCTAAGGTTGAAAATTGAGCCTAAAAGGTAGGGATCTTGGCCTCCAAAGGCCCCAGATGAATCACACATGTTCCACTAGGTTCATAAATTCCTCCAAAATAAAAACCCTAGCTCTAGATGACGTCCACGATCATGATGGTGATGTCCCAAGCCTTCAAGGACCAGCATCCATGTGGAAGATCAAGATCCCCCTGGATCTAGGTCTTCCAGGGTGCCTCCAAAGGAAACATCCTTATTTCTTCTTGGTGCAAATCTTCAATGTCTTATTACCCCTGGCTGGGGTTACAACATCCATCTATGGGATTTAAGCCCCCATGAAGGCCCGACATAATCATTCCCTCATGTGTACCTGTCCACTAGGAAAAGTCCTACAGAAAAAAAAAAGTACTCCCTCTAGGGGTTCATAAGTCACAGGGATCATATCATGTAAATCACATGCAATAATTTAATTACCCAAACATGTGCATCAAACCCCCCTTTAACCCGGACAAATTCTCAACTACATTATTCAATTTGACAAGTTATGTTTGGAGAAGGTATCAGGGTGTCCTATTGGGCCAACGTCTCTTAAGTTTGGGGTGTTTCCCAGGTGGGATCTATTCCATATCATGTAAGTGTATGAGGTGGTATGGGGTAAGTGTTTGGGCATATGGTGCATGTGATAACAAGGAAATGTAAAATCTTACCTGTGGGTTCCTTCGTAGAGGGCGATTTGCACCTTTTCATAAATGTTATTGCTTCCCAGCCCATTCATTGGCTTTTACTCTTAGCTTTATTTCTTTTTATCTTTTTCTTTTGTGATTCAAGGGAAATAGTTGAGGGCCACTGTCCTAGCTTGATGACCAGAAGTGACAGCATTATCCACAAACATTTCATGGAGATGAGAAGGTTGGCTCGTGATGAGACCCCCTTTTTCTTAGCTATGCCAACAAGATCCACTACCCTGGTTTGGTGACCAGATAGGTGGTAATTTCATACCACTACATTCTCATGGTCATAATAGGCCATCTCGTGATGAGACCTCCTATCCATCAACTAGTACCTTGAGTGTTTATGTATCTTATGGGTCCCCGTTTATTACTGAGAATATTTTCACTACTTTCTTGGGGATCCCTGGGCAAAGCATATCAAAACTTTAAATATTGGATTTTAAATATTTCCAACTACTTTTACCCTCTGGGAGTTTATCCCCTTCTTCCCACGAGGTAAGCTACAAATTTTCCTGGTGTAGCCAATCCCAATGCCCAAACAAAGGTAGGGGAGATGATAGGAATAAATATGGAAAGTGGTAAGTATGGAGGGAACTGACGATGACCTTTCATAGACCCACCCAATGGAAACCCATAATAAAGGGACATCAACTTACTAGGGCACAATGTCACTATGTTGGCTCTTGAACAAGTTTTGAGGAAACATTGGTCGTGTTTGACCACTTTTGGGACTTCGACAAGTTGGTCGAAGATGGAGCACCTAGGAGGAGATGAGATCACGGGATCTCAAGTATGTTTTGGACTTGTGGACCCAAAAAAGGGTTTATTAGGGTTTATGTAATGGGTGTGGGATGTCGGTCCATGGGTTTACCTATGTTTAGGCCTTTTTGTAAATGTATAAATAAGTAGCTAAGCGATGTAAGAGGCAGAACTAGTTGGCTTTGTGAAAGAATATGTTAAGACTTGTGGAGCTAAGTGAAAGTTCTATGTGAATTTATTTGTGTAAGAAAAATGTGTAGAGTAAGGCTCTATGCTACTAAGGAGTTGGCTCTATGCATTGACCTTATTTTGGGAAGGAGGATCTGGTGCACGGTGCGCAGATCGCCTATACTCTGTGAAGTTTGTTTTTGTGGCTTTGTGCATAGGAGAAGATGAATGTAATAAGATTGAAGACTAATAAAGAAGAAGAAGAAGTTGGTGGATGTAGCCCCACATGGGGGTGAACCACGTATATCCTGTGTCTTGATGTGCTTTGTGCGATGTGAATTATGTTGTTTATCTTCTTAGTGTTGTTTTTATAATGCAGGATGAATGCATCTGATGTTTTTGCTTAGTGTTAAATGGTATTAAATAGGAATGAATTCTATATCTAAGCTAATTCTATGTGCTAAGTGAATGAAAGTCCTTGATCTTTATTATTACTACGTTGATCTGTAATAAGGGTTTTATCTGCAATGTGAATGAGACTCAAGAACTAATGCATATTGTTGTCTAAGTGCTCTACTAAGTGTTGTAATCACAGATCTGTGTCCCGGCTTAGATGTAGACACCCGAGTTATGCAACCCCCATGCCTCTACCTCGGGTGAGACTACATCTGCTTCGTAGGTTTTGCCGAAAGGGTTAGTAGTTAGGGTTTTGTTGGTGTGTTGTTGAAGCATTGAAGCCTGGGTCTGCCTTTGTGCCAACAAATGGTTCTGTTGTCAGGACATGAAACTATGATTGTTGGGAACTGAAAAAAAGAGAAATATATGTGCATAGATTTGTTGTTGTAATGCACAATATTCTACTTGACTTGTGAATCTATGTGCTAAGAAAGAAACCTCATCTAAAGAAAAGAGGTATGATCTTAAAACTTTATGCTCTGGTAATGGGTAAGATAAGTGGAAATGTTTTCTTAGAAAATATGAATATAGGTATGTTTGTTAGATTCTATCCTAGTCTGAAAGCTAGGGCACAATTAGAAGAAATAGTTGATCTGAATAAATTTGATAGAAAAGAGAAAGATATGTCATTCTTATGCATAGAAAGAATTTTGGGACTAATAAGTGGATGCAGGAACCTAGAAAGATTTTTTGCAGATTGCAGGTCCATCACTGTGATCTCAGTACGCAGTACAGGAAAGTATGGGGATCGTTCAAAAGAAAGAGACTATAGATACTATGTTATAATTGCAGAAGACCGAGACATATTGCTAAGGAATGCCCTAGTACATGCCATATTTGTCTTTGTTGTAAAGATATTGGTCGTGAGGTCGAGGATTGTCCAAGGATGATTGCTAAAGTTGAAAGGATGAACACGGCACAAGAAAACTATAAATAAGGTCAAGAGGCTAAGGATATGTCAAAGAATGATAAAGAGAAAGAGTTAGAGACTATGTTAATATAGTTACAAGAAGTAATGGATGATCACAAAGACACAAGTTTACCAGAGATCCTAAAAGAAAAATTGTGCATAGTTAGAAGAATAGAAGACTTCAACATAGACTGTGTATTGAGTGAAGAAACACACATGAATATTATGCTATAAAGCACTTGGGAAATTTTGGGAAAGCCTACTATGGTACCTTCCTTGGGAAGGATAGGCTTGTTCAAAGGAAAGATGATAACCCCGTGTGGAAGAATTACTAATGTACCTATTATTATCCATGAAACATTGACTGAAAAAGAATTTCAGGTCATTAAATTTTTTGAGAACAACACCCCTTTTCCTCTTTTATTAGGAAAGACTTGGATTGAGAAGGATCAGATCATAAGGAAAGCAGAGGAAGAAGCCACAAAAAATAAAAAGCAAGAGCTAAGGGACCTCATAACCAGAAAATTAGAGTGACTAATAGAAGAACAAGAGGATAAGTCGAAGCAACAGAGGGAAAGAGAATTAGTTGTTGAAGTTGAAATAATGCAAGAAGGTTTGAAGAACCTATCCATGCATGAAAGAAGAATACCTACCCTAGAGTTAATAAGAGAAGAGGTATTACCTTTGAAACCTTTGAGAGCTCATTAGAAGAGTGAAGCTACTACGCTAAGAGAAGATAAGAATAAGAATGGAAAGAGGAATCCAAAGACTCAGATCATAGGAAAGAAGGCAAGGAAGCTCGGTAAGAAGAAAGACAAGTTAGAAAAACTATAGGAAGTTCCAGAGAAGACTTCGCAGGAGGCAGATCTGCAAAAATTGAACCTCGCTGGAACAATAGAATCACACAGAATGGGACTTCACCATGACGAAGCTATATGACCATTGGAGGTGCCCCGACTGTTAGAATGATGCCCCAGAATGGCTAGAAAACACAGTTATGAGTAAATGGACCATTGATACCACACCATAATGGACGTATTCACATTGATGGACACATTCCTGCCTGTTGGAGGAATCTGTTATGATGCTTTCTTACTTAACCCATCCGATGTTGCACCGAGACCACTTTTGACCACCCGTGATTATCCAAGATGACAGAGAATCGATTGTATATCGCGTTGTTATTTCTATACCTCACCATCCATTTGATTACCTCACTTGTCCATTCACCTACCCAATCTATTTGGTTACAAGTGTGAACTTCGGGCGAACATAACGTGTTAGACAAGTCTATGGAGGAGATTCTCGTGGTTCTCATGGATGAGAGAGTTATGTCTGTAGAAATACAAGCATCGTCAACTGGAGGACTGTAAGCATCCCCCTTGAATGGACGTCGATCTAGCCATACTATTGAGAAGTGAAGCAAGGACTGCGATAATCTAGCTAATATGAAGCAAATCCCGTTGGTCTTACCGAATTATATATCGCCTTTGGCCAGCGAGGTTAACCGTGAAAGTATCCAACATGACTTTGAGTACACATTTATCACTGCATACATATCAAAGGGGATACATGCAGTTGTACCCCAGTTAGGACAGATCCCATATCTGAAGAACAATGACTTTAACCTCGATGACAAAAAGAAATACGCCATGCTTGCGCCCCATAAGCATTTGATGAAAGCGACTGGGAAGAAGTTGTGCATAGTCTCCTAGCCATGGATTAAGGAGCTGATGCAGTCCACAATCCTGAATGTAATGAAGATCCCTCACTTTGGCCGACATCAGGAGGTTAACGCTTGCGTTAAAATCCTCTTGTCGTGCTATCATGGAGGATATCTATAGCTTGAAAGGCATGTTACTCTGGATTCGAAGATGATCCACTTGATTACAAGATTGAGCATGCAGGGACCATACACTCAGCAGTTCTACCCAGGGAATACTTCATATTGCTCCTTAGCACAACGCATAAAGGAGGATTATGGGTGATGTAGAAAAGGGAAAGTGAGGCTACAAGGTATCCTCCATCTAGGATGGCGCAATGCGCCTCACTTGTTATCTTATAGCTAGCAAGATCATCAGAAAGAACCATCCAACACAGGTTATTGGGTTCGTAGTAGACCTCACTGGGAAGTGCGTGGATGGTATGCAAATGAACTGGGTGAGCTACCTCATCAACGATCTCAAGAAAGACTATCGCAAAGCGCAGGATCAGGGGTATGAATTCAATTTTAGTTGGTTACTTATATTGTTCACATTTTTCGCTTGAAAAATGTCGTAAGGAGTGAGATTTCCAAAAGTTAAGCCATCGGAGCCATTAGCTGCAAAGTTCTCTACCTTGTGGTATACGAATGACATGTCAAAGTAGTGGAAGTCGAATGTTGTCTTCCATGCTTACTACCTGTAACTGAAGCGTTCTATTGAGGCATTTCCAGGTATGACGCCAAACACATTTCCCTAGTACAGACCACTAGCGAAGTTCCATGCAAATCGACACTTTGTCTACGTCATTGCACGTAGGGATGAGAGTAAGGAGGATTTGCAGTCCTATTATAATTTGACCAACAAAGACATGGAGGATATCACCAAAGAATGCCCGACATATTTCCTTGTACTGATTGAATATGAATAACTCTTCGAACTCGACATCATAGGAAGCCCCTTGGTCATCCAGTTCGATCATGATGGACAAACTAGCATGAAGAAAAAGAAGAAAAAGGAGGAAGTCCAGTACATAGAGACTAACAACGTCTCAGAGGAAAGTGTGCCTGACTCATCTACAGGAGGAGGAGGAGACGAAGTAAATGGAGAAGGATGGAATGAAGGAGAAAATTAAGGAGAAGGCGAAGTTATACCACTGAAGGATCCCCCTACCGAGGCCGAAACATCGAAGAAGAGGAAGGTTTCTCTGCAAAAACCCTTAGCAAGAAAGAATAAGTGCACCAGTAAGCCCAAGATGAAGGACATGCTCACAGAAGATGATGTCGATATAATCATCGCAACTGTGGAGGATGATTCAGAGGATATCTTCCAGTGATATGAAGCAAAGCAGGAGATGTTGTATGAAATAATAGAGATGGAGCTGAAGGAGATACAACAAGCCATTAATTCGAGAAGTGCAATACCTACTATGCTTTCTTCATCGAAGATTGCAGAATTGGGGGTGATCCCACCCAATTACAAAGACTAATAGATGAAACAAAGGCTCAACTTCGTCAAGTCCACGAAGAGAAGGAGAAGGCTACAAAATCCTTGAAGCAAGAAAAGGAGGAGGTATTAGAGAAACTACAAGTTGCGCAGTCTTGCGTAACCACCTACGAGAAGGAGAAAAATGAAATCTGGGTGATTTTTGAGGAGGACAATGTGAAGATATAGAAAGAAAAAGACCATCTACTCACAGAGTAGACTGCAGTCAAAGAAGTGGTGACTAAAGCACTTCGCTCTATGTCGGGTTTGGCACATGAGGAACCAGAGTCAATAGAGATGCAAGTGGGGAAGCTCATTGAGGCCATTCAACAACTTCAATCATGGGTAATGGTGTTTGAGCTTCAAGTCGTACCTAGAACTCCGCAGGAAGTGCACGATCAGAGGGATGAAGCCGCCAAGAGAATAGTGTAAAGAATCAGAAACCTTGCCTTAAAATCTAAGAAGTTGAGAAATAGAAGTGTACAAACCTATGAAATCCTCGCAAAAGATTCAGAACTGAGGAAACTGGAAGCACAACTACAGGAGGCGCAACAGCAGGCATTGATAGTTTAGGTGTAGATGAAGCCACTCACTACAGTTGAGAAAATGAAGATATCACAAGAACAGTGCACGATCCAATAGTAGATTACTGCTATCCAGAGTAGAGTCCTAGAGGTTACAGAGAGACTACAGTCAGTGCAGGATGAAGCTTGCACGATTTTTGAAGAGATTGAAGGACAAGGCTCGCAGCTAGACCAAGTAGTTGCGACAGTGGAACAACGCATGGAAGGTCCTGTTACAGAACATGTGATTCAGAATTTCATCGAGTAGGAAGCTCTGGGGAAGAAGTAAGTTGAGGAAGATCGATCTTATCTCGAGGCCTTTGAAGTAGCATTTCCCATATCTGAGTGACTCGGGATGAGTCACAGGTGAGGGTTGGGGTCTTGTTGGCCCTTGACCAAGTTTTGAGGAAACATTAGTTGGCTTTGACCACTTTTGGGACTTTGACAGGCTGGTCAAGGATGGAGCACCTAGGAAGAGTTGAGATCGTAGGATATCATGTATTTTGTGGACTTGTGGACCCAGCAAAGGGTTTATTAGGGTTTATGTGATGGGTATGGGATGTCGGCTCATGGGTTTACCCATGTTTAGGCCTTTTTGTAAATGTATAAATAAGTATCTAAGAGATGTAAGAGGTAGAACTAGTTGTCTTTGTGAAAGAATATGTTAAGACTTGTGGAGCTAAGTGCAAGTTCTATGTGAATTTCTTTGTGCAAGCAGATTGTGTAGAGTAAGGCTTTGTGCTACTAAGGAGTTGTCTCTATGCCTTGACCTGATTTTGGGAAGGAGGATCTGGTGTGTGGAGCGCATATATCCTGTCCTCTGTGGAGTTTGGCTCTGTGGCTTTGTGCACAAGAGCAGATGAATGTAAGAAAATTGAAGACTAATAAAGAAGAAGAAGAAGTTGGTGGGCATAGTCCCACACTGGGGTGAACCACATATATCCTATGTATTGATGTGCTTTGTACGATGTGAAATATGTTGTTTATCTATTTAGTGTTGTTGTTATAATGCATGATGAATGCATCTGTTGTTGTTTCTTAGTGCTTAATGGTATTAAAGAGGAATGGATGCTATATCTAAGCTAATGCTATGTGCTAAGTGAATGAAAGTGCTTGATCTTTATTATTACTACATTGGTCTATAATAAGGGTTTTATATGCAATGTGAATGAGACTCAAGAACTAATGCATATTGTTGTCTAAGTGCTCTGCTAAGTGTTTTAATCATGGATCTGTGTCCCATCTTGGTTGTAGACACCCGAGTTTTGCAACCCCCCCTGCCTCTACCTCAGGTGAGACTGCATCTTCTTCACAGGTGTTGTCGAAAGGGCTGGTATTTAGGGTTTTGTTGGTGCGTTGTTGAAGCATTGAACCCTGGGTATTCCCCTATGCCAACACACCCTTCTAGGTATGAACAAGGCAAAGAGCATAATTTCCAAGAAAACATCGTGAAATGAAGAAGAATTCAATGCAACATAATCAGGTTCTTCAAAAATAAGAGTGACACTTACCATGATACCTAGACTCATTACCTCATGGAACAAGACCTACTGCTACTTTAGGACCATGCTGGTGGGATGGATATCGTTGTTGTTGATAAATGGAATGTACCAAAAAAAAGAGGGGCCCTCTGGGGCCATGCTTAACTCATTCAGCTCTCGGTATTTATGGGCCCTTGACAAAGTTTTTTGGATACTTGGGCATCTTTGACCTATTTTTGGGACTTCGATAGGCTGTCTAAGATGGAGTGTAAGACAAAGCAGAGATCATGGGATCTCAACCCCTTTTTGGGTCCTTTTTGGGTTTTGGGATTATGTAATGGGTATGGGATGTCGGCCCATGGGCTTACCCATGCTTAGGCCCACTTTTGTAATGTATAAATAGATGTCTAGGCAATGTAAGGAGGAGGCATCTAGGTAATGTTGCGCTAAGTGCAAGTATGGTTTGTAGATTCTTTGTGCATACTGTGAGAGACTTGTAGAGATAAGTGCAAGTGGTTGTAATAGATTGTGGAAGGATTTGTGATGTAATGCAAGGAAGGAGGATCTAGCGAGGTGCACATATCTCCTATCCTCTGCGGAGTGAGACTTGGATGCTTTGTTCTTGTAAGAGGCTTGACCGAAGATAATAAAGAAGAGAAGAGTTGGTGGACGTAGCCCCAGGGTGGGGGTGAACCACGTATATGATGTGTTTCTCTACTTTGTGCGATGTCTTGATGTGTGTTGATGTATTTACTTTCTAAGTGCCTTGACATAGATCAATAGATATGTTTATGCTTTGTGCTAACGATGTATATGGATGTTAGATCTGACCTATGTGAATGTGATTAATGCGTGAATATGTTAGATCTGACATGTTCCTTTTATGTTAAGTGTTATTTAATGTAGATCTGGTTGAATACTGCGATGCTCTATAATTAGGGTTTTTCTATGCTATTACTAAGAACTAAATACTGATAAAGGTTTGTTGCTAAGTGCTTTGTTAAATACTAGAATCACAGATCTATGTCCCAGATAAGGTTGCAGACATCTAAGTCATGCAACCACCCCTGCCTTTACCTTGGGTGAGATTTCATCAACTTCGCAAGTGTTGCTAAAAGGGATGGAAGTTGGGTTTTTGTTGGTGTAGCATTGAACCCTAGGTCTGCCCCTATGCCAACAAATGGTTCCATTGCTGGGACCTGAAACTATGATTGATGGGAACTGAGGAAGAAGAAGCTTTGTGCAAAGATTTTACCTGAAACTTTGGACGCTCTGTGTGTAGATCTATTTCCCTAGTGTGAAACATTCTACTTGACTTGTGAATCTCTATGCCAAGAAAAGAGGTCAGATCTATAGAAAAGATGTTAAGGTCCTAACCCGCACATAGTTAGATCAATGTATTCGGATGTAATAAAGGTCGATATTAATAAGGCCTTTCAATAAAATAGAATAAGGTGGATGTAAGAAGACCTAATAGAAGCTTCCGCTTTTAGAAGGATCTTCCTCTAGATGCTTCTCTTAATAAACATATTTAGTATAAATAAGAGGCGAGGGTATGAGAACGCTAGCTTAGAGATTATTGTAACAGAGCGCTGCTCTACTGGAGGTTGCCCCCTCAAAGAGGCCTGTGAACATTGCTATCTAAATCAAAGTGGTATTTTTGTTGCTATTTCGTATATCATTTCTTTGTATTGTGAAGATTATGCTGGATATTTTACTACCATTCTGTCATTTCTAGCATTTCATTTCTGTTCTTCATACTTTATATATCTGGTATCTTGCAAGTGGTATCAGAGCACTTTCCTTGGCAGAAATTGTGGGTTATTTTTTTTTCAGAGTAGAGACATATTCTGGCGTCTTTAAGCCACAGATATCTGTCGTTATGCGCATAAACCCACGGTTGAGGGATTCATACATGCAGGAAATACAAGTAGTTCTTAAGTGCGTATCTGTTGGCCACCCTTGTAACCCTTGTTGGTACACCTTCGAGTGGTAGTGCATCAGACAACACCTGTGTACGGATCGGCCTAGATTTCCTGAAGCCCTCTTTAGATAAACCTATCGGCTGCTGGACTTCTATAGTGTCATCGAGAACAACACTCGGGAAGATACTCTCTAGTACCTGGGTAGTCGGGTAGTACGGCTAAGGGTACGGTCTATCCTCCTTAGTTAGTGCCCTGAGATATTGGGC
>JZKD02S0689815.1:674867-697486 GCA_000966675.3 Picea glauca
AAGTACTTTCTGGAACAACGCATTTCCTCCCAGGAACAACAAAAATGGGTGACTAAGCTCTTTGGATATGACTATGAGATCATTTACAAGAAGGGAAAAGACAATGTTGTGGCGGGTGCACTGTCCCAAAAATATGAAGACGAAGGATCTCTTTTTTCTCTTTCCTTCATTATACCTGATTAGCTCCAAGCTGTGCGCCAGGAATGGCTTCAAGATCCCAAAAGTTCACATATGATCCAGCAACTGCAGAATCAGGCTCCGTCTCCCCTAGGATACTTCTGGCTCCAGGATGAGCTTCACTATAAAGGTCTCTTGTATTTAAGTAAACAATCCAAGCTCAAATCCACAATGCTTTCTGAGCTTCATGCTACACCCACAGCCGGGCACTCAGGGTTCACCAAAACATATGACCGAGTCAAACGCTCTTTTTTCTTGGAGGGTATGAAACAGGACATCCGTAAGTTTGTCGCTAAATGTGAGGTGTGTCAACGCAACAAGGGAGAAACAGTCAAATCCCCAGGCACCCTCCAACCGCTTCCAATTCCCCCTTCTATTTGGAAGGATATCTCTATGGAATTTATTACAGGCCTACCCAAATCGAGGAATAAATCAGTCATAATGGTGGTGGTGGATCGCCTCTCCAAGTCTGCTCATTTTTGCGCTCTTTCCCACCCATTTACTGCATCCACGGTGGCTCAAATTTTCATGGACCAGGTATTCAAGCTACATGGCATTCCACACTCTATTGTTTCTAATCGAGACCCAACTTTCACAAGAAATTTTTGGCAAGAATTGTTTAAGCTACAAGGCACACAATTGCATCTCAGCTCAGCGTATCATCCCCAAACGGATGGTCAAACGGAAGTTGTCAACAAGTGTTTGGAAACATATCTAAGGTGCTTTGCCTCTGAAAAAAAGCACCAGTGGGTTCAATGGTTACCCCTCACCGAATGGTGGTACAACACTACATACCATACAGCCACTTGCATGACTCCCTTTGAAGCAGTATATGGACAGAAGCCACCTTCGGTTCTCTCATACTTACCAGGTACCTCGAAGGTCCAGGCGGTTGACCAAACACTTACCATTCGAGAGGACATCCTTCGTACCCTTAAAGAGAACTTGGTCATGATGTAGAATAGAATGAAGCAGCAAGCAGATCAAGGTCGCTCTGAACGTCAATTCACAGAAGGGGATCAGGTGTTTCTGAGACTGCAACCATATAAGCAAACTTCTCTCAAGGCCAAGCATTGTCAGAAGCTAGCACCCAAATTATATGGCCCTTACACAGTTCTCAAGCATGTGGTACAAGTCGCATATCAGTTAGCTCTGCCCAGTCAGTCAAAGCTACACCCTATTTTTCATGTTTCATGCTTGAAGAAGGTGATTGGAACCAGGTGCCAAATTCAAACCAACCTTCCAGAGTTAGCTGAAGAAGGCTCCATTTGGCTACAACCAGAAGCAGTTTTGGACCAATGTGAGTGTCACCTGCATCAGAGAACCATCAAGGAAGTGCTAGTACAGTGGAAAGGCATGACTCCAGCAGATGCCACTTGGGAACCAGCTACCATTCTGCAGAAGTTTCCACATCTCAAGCCTTGAGGACAAGGTTGTTTTTAAGGGGTCGGACATGTTAAGTTCCTAACCTGCACATAGGTAGATCAATGTATTCATATGTAATAAAGGTCAATATTAATAATGCCTTTCAATAAAATAGAATAAGGCGCATGTAAGAAGACCTAATAGAAGCTTCCTCTTCTAGAAGGATCTTCCTCTAGATGCTTCTCTTAATAAACATATTTAGTATAAATAAGAGGCGAGGGTATGAGAACCCTAGCTTGGAGATTATTGTAACAGAGCACTGCTCTACTAGAGGTTGCCCCCTCGAAGAGGCCTGTGAACATTGCTATCTGAATCAAAGTGGTATTTCTGTTGCTATTTTGTATATCATTTCTGTGTATTGTGAAGATTATGCTGGATATTTTACTACCATTCTGTCATTTCTAGCATTTCATTTCTGTTCTGCATACTTTATATATCTGGTATCTTGCAAAAGAGGTAATATATGCAAGCTCTGTGCTCTAATAAAGGTAAGAATAGTGAAAAGTTTTTTATCTGAAATCTTTGTGCTTTGTAGAAGTAAGATAAGTGGAAATTTTTGTTTCAATAGTATGGATCTATGTATGTTTGATAGAGTCTATGCTAGCTTGAAAACTAGGGCACTGATAGATGAAAGAAGGTTTGATATGAGTACATCTTATAAGAATATTGAAATATATGTTATACCTATGCATAGAAAGAATGTTTGGCCTAACAAATGGTTGCAAGATCCTAGAAAGAATTTTTTGCAGGTCAACTACTATGATCCTAGTGCACAGTACAGGAAGGGTTGGGAATCATTTAAAAGAGAGAGAGGATTAAACCTCTGTTACATTTGTAGAAAATTGGGGCATATTGCTAAGGAATGCCCTGGGAGAAGACCTAGTTGTCTTTGTTGCAAAGCACTGGACCATGAAGTATTGGATTTCCCTAGAATGATTGCTAAAGCTGAAAGAATGAATCTGAACCAAGAAAACCCTATGACAAATCCAGAAACTATTTTTGTGGTAGAAACCCAGAAAGAATCAGAGAAATTTTTTCTATAGATAAGAGAAACCTTGAATGACCACCGACATGTCAAATTATCAGAGATCTTCAAAGAAAAATAATGCATTGAAGAAATAATAGGAGACTTCGACATTGACTATGTTATAGATGAAGAAACAAAGGTAAATATTATGACAGAAAGAACTTGGGAACTTTTACAGAAACCTGCTATGATTCCATCATTGGGAGGAATAGGATTATTTAGACAAAAACTGATAACCCTATGTGGAAAGCTTGCCCAGATATCTATGCATGCCAATGGAACTTCGACAGAAGAATATTTTGAGATTATTAAATTTATTGAGAACAATGCCCCATTTACCATGTTACTAGGAAAACCTTGGATTGAAAGAGATCAGGCCAGGAGGAAGGAATAAGAAGAAGTCTTAGAGAAGAAAAAGTAAGAGTTAAACGATTTCATAACTAGAAGGATGCACACTTGATTGAAGAACAAGAGAATAGATGGCAACTATTTAACACCAGAGACTTGGATATCAAATTTGAAAGAACACTAGAAGACCCATAGAAGACTGAAGCACCTACTCCAGATAAAGAAGAAATATTACCCTTGAATCCTAGGAAAGAATCTCAACAACACGAAGTAACTATGCCAAAAGAAGATACGAATTAGAATGGAAAACAGAATACCGAGACTAAGCGCACTAGAAAGAAGGATGGAAAACTAAGTAAGAAGAAAGATAAGATCTAAAAGTTACAGAAGGTTCCAGAGGGAACTTCGCAGAAGGAAAATTTGCAAAATTGGAACTTTGTCGGGATATTAGAACAACGACACATGGAACTTCATCATCGCGAAGCAATATAGCCGTTGGGCACATTATAACCATTAGATCGACACTCTGAACGGGTAGAAAGGAATTTATGGTCAGACAGCTCGCCATCAAACTATTCGACTGTGCCGTAACAGACAGAACAAAGTTAATGAAGGCTTCATACCCATTGCAAGAGATTCATTGTTGAGTTACCTATTTACCCCGTCGTGCCATGCACCGAGAACACTTTTTCTAACCAAGAATCTGAGCCCAAATATTGAGTTGATTTTGCATAGTCATCATCACGTTATTGTTGTCTATTCCATTGCAGTGTCTAAGTTACCCTTGAACCTAATATATTCAATCCCGAGCGTGTATGTATGAAGAGCTTAGTGTAGTAGAATAATCTGTGAAGGAATTACTCATCGACCTAATGATTGAAAGAGTGATGTCAATGTCTGTAGGTGTACAAGCCTCATCAACGAGAACAATGGAAGCCTCCTCATCAACTACTCATGGAGCTGAACCATCTCAACCATCAAAAGAAAAGTGAACCAAGCACAGGGATGACCTAGCGAATGCAAAGCTGATACCGACCATATTTCCCGCCTATATCTCCCCTCTGACCGGCGTAGTGAATTGTGATAGCATACCCAGGTATTTTGAGTACACCTTAGTTACTGCATACCTCTCGAAGGGGATATGCATAGTTCGAGCAAACCAGAACAAGATCATAGCGTTGAAGTTCAGTGACTTCAACCTTGGAGAGAAAAATATCTATAACATGCTCTCCCCATACAAATACCTGACTAGGACAAAGGGGAAGAATTCAAAGATAATCCCCCATTCATGGAAAATGAACCTCGTGCAGTCCACCCTGCTGAATTTCATGAAGATTCCACACTTTGGTAGACACCAGGAAGTCAATGCCTATGTCAAGCTGCTCTTGTCGTGTTACCATGGCTACTATTTGTGGTTAGACCGTCGTATCACAGTTGATCCGACGCTGATCAATCGGATCACAGGGTTGAGTATGAAAGGACATGATCCACGTGAGTTCTATCTAGGAAAAACCATGGACCGCACTAGCACAGAAGATCAAGAACACCTATGATGATGTTGAGAAGGTGACGTGAGGCTACAAGGTATCCTCCATCCAGAATGGTGTAGTGCGCCTTGCCTATCAGTTAATTGCAGGAAAGTTAGTAAGGAAGAACCGACCTACACAAGTCACCGATTTTGTCGTTGACCTCGCAGGGAAGTGCACGGAAGGCCTACAGATGAACTAGGTGAAGTACTTGGTGAATCAGTTGGAACTAGACTGTAGAGAAGCACAGGATCAGGGTTATGAATTTCATTTTAGTTGGCTCCTGATCCTTATCGCCTTCCTTTCCTGGGAGATGCCAGAAGGTGCGACCTTCCTAGATATTGAACCATTTGAATTGTTGGCCACGAAGTTCGCTACACTTTGGTATTCAAATGATATAAAGAAACAGTGGCAGTCAAACGTTGTTTTTCATACCTATTACCTTCAGCTGAAGAGAGCCATAGAATCCGATCCTTGCATGACTCTGAACACTCTACACCAATTTCATCCCCTAATGAAGTTCAACGTAGATCGACATTTCATTTACATTACAACGCGAGCCAATGAACATAAGAAACAACTTCAATCATACTACAAGATGACAGAAGAGGACCTAGAGGAGATCACTAAGGAGTGGTTAGAAGACCTCCTTATTTCAACATACCCTTCCGATATATCCAACATTGATAGGCCAGAAACCGCGCATGATACACCCAGACCCAGCAGGACAAAGAAGACTGAAGAGGCCCAAGAATTAGGTAGTGCCTCAGGAAATACTTCTTCGATATCACCTGACTGGGGGGTTGATGATGAATTAGGAGAGATTAACGATAAATAGGTCGAACAAAAGTAAGGATATGAGGTTGATCCCTTGAAGAAGAGGAAGGGTTCACCTCTGAAGCCTTCTTCCCAGAAGAAATTGAAAGCCACCATGACCAAGATGCATACTGTCCTCACCTCTGATGACTTCAACTTCCTCATAGCAACCCTGCACGATGCTTTGCTGGAAATAGAAGAGAAAAAAGAAGCCAAGCAAGAGGAAATGTACGATAGAATTGAAGTAGAACTCTGAGGGGTACAACAGGCACTATAGTCCAGCCACGCAGTCTCCGCTGCGCCACTACCATCATGAGAACTTGATTTGGGAGATGAGCTAGCCCAACTCCACTGACTAGCTGATACAGTCGAAGCTTGCCTTCGACGACCACAAGAAGAAATAGAACAAGCCACCCAGACCTTAAATAAAGTTCAAGGCATACGCGTAGAACAACGCAATGCTGCCGAACAGGAAAAGCTTTCTCTCCAAGTGAAGTTCGATGAAAAGAAAGCAGAGAGGCAACAAGGAAAGGAACAGTTGCTCACAGGGAAACTCGAAGTAAAAGAAGTAGTCAACAGCGCACTTCTCTCTATGACAGTCTTAGAAATAAAAGAAGAAGACCGAGTCATGCATCAACTGGAGCAGCTCACGGAAGCTATCCAGCAACCACAACAACCCATCACATACTTAGAGGTACGCGCAGTGCCCGAGACCCTGCAAGATGTAAGGGATCAAAGAGAAGAAACTTTTCGAAGCGCAGTTGAGAGACTAAAGGCCTTTGTCATGGAATGCAAGCATCTGAGTGATCACAGTGCCCATACGTATGACAAACTCACCGAGAACCCAAAATTTCAGAAACTGGAGTCACAACTCCAGGAAGCGAAGCAGGAAGTAGAGACAATACAGGTGCAATTGAAGCCCTTGTCATCTATGGAAAGAATGAGAAGATCCCAAGAGCAGTGCACTTCCTAGCAGTAGATCCACACTATCCACAGTAGAGTTATGGAAGTAACTCAGAAAATCCAACCTGTAAAAGATAAGGCTTACCAATTGTTCATAGAGGTTGAAGGCCGAGGAGAAGAACTGGAGCAGGTTGTCATTGTAGCTAAACAATGCATGGAGGGACCTGTCAACAACACAGTCATCCAATAGTTCATTGAACAAGAGGTTGTGGAACAACAACAAGTGCAAGTAGCTCAAGCTAAGCTCGAGGCTTTAGAAGCAGAACTAGTCAGATCAAAGTGACTCGGGACGAGTCACAGGTGAGTGTTGGGGGCCTATTGGCCCTTGACCAAGTTTTGTGGATACTTGGTCATGTTTGACCTATTTTGGGGACTTCGATAGGCTGTCAAAGATGAAGCAGAGATCGCAGGATCTCGGCCCCTTTTTGGGTCCTTTTTGGGTTTTAGGATTATGTAATGGGTATGGGATGTCGGCCCATGGGCTTACCCATGCTTAGGCCCACTTTTGTAACGTATAAATAGATTTCTAGGTGATGTAAGGAGTAGGCATATAGGTAATGTTGTGCTAAGTGCAAGTATGGTTTGTATATGCTTTGCGCATACTATGAGAGACATGCAAAGCTAAGTGCAAGTGGTTGTAATAGATTGTGGAAGGCTTTGTTTTGCAATGAAAGGAAGGAGGATCTAGCGAGGTGTGCATATTTCCAATCCTCTACGGAGTGAGATTTGGATTCTCTGTGCCTGTATGAAGCTTGACCGAAGATAATAAAGAAGAGAAGAGTTGGTGTACGTAGCCCCAGGGTGGGGGTGAACCACATATATGTTGTGTTTCTCTACTTTGTGCGATGTCTTGATGTGTGTTGATGTCTTTATTTGCTAAGTTATTTGATATAGATGAATAGATATGTTTATTCTTTGTGCTAATGATGTATATGGATGTTAGATCTGACATGTTCCTTTTATGCTAAGTGTTATTTGATGTGGATCTGGTTGAATACTGCGATGCTCTGTAATTAGGTCTTGTCTGCACTATTACTAAGAACTGAATACTGATAAAGGTTTGTTGCTAAGTACTTTGTTAAATACTAGAATCACAGATCTGTGTCCCAGCTAAGGTTGCATACATCTGAGTCATGCAACCACCCCTACCTCTACCTCGAGTGAGACTTCATCTTCTTTGTAGGTTTTTCCAAAAGGTCCGGTAGTTAGGGTTTTGTTGGTGCATTGTTGTAGCGTTGAACGTTGGGTATTCCCCTGTGCCAACAATATTCCATGTCTAGGACCCCTGGACCTTGAGACATGATCTCCTTAGTTATCCCTAAGATAGGGGATAACATATAGCTCCAACTTGGGGATGTGTGCTCATTGTAGAGCGCATGAGAACCTCAACATCTTTGGTATGACATATTCCTATTAAATCTCAACAAAGGATATTAGTAATCCTTAGGGTGGTGATATCACCCCTTCTTTATATATGATATAATAAAAAAATAAAGGGCCTCTCTATTCTAGCATATAATCACTAGCATACATATATACATAATGAACAAAATAATATGGAAATGCAACTACAACTGTGCTATCATGATATGCAGATGGTATATAAAATGGATGCAAATTCCTACCTAATCTAACTTACCTATGAAGTCAAGTCTCTGCCCCGTGATGGCGTTTGAGGAGGCATCCACTAACTAGTAATGGATGTTTTCTCCCTTCAAGTGTAGATAAATAGTAGGCATCATTATCTAACTTCATTATGATTCTAAAATGTCCAAGCCAAAATTGTGCATTCCATTTAATATTCTTAGGCTCACTTTTCTTAGTGTCCCACATCCATATCATATCTCCCTCTTGATATTCTCTTGCTTCAAACTTTGTTGTTCCTTGTATAACCCTAGTGTATTGTTTTGAGAGAGGAGGGTGGGATTCAGTTGTAAGGACTTCCTGTTGACTTGGTTTAATTAATACATCATCATCCCCTTTCTTTAGTAACTTGATAGATTCAACTTTTGTGTCCTTATATTTATCTAAGAGTTGTTGATACTCTTTTTTCTTTGGCCATTGTATCTCATCAAAATCTTCCTATGAAGTGAAAGGAAAATCCTCTAGAGAAAAAACAAGAAGGTTTTCCTTAATTGGCTCATGTGTTTCATTGATCTTAGTATCATTGTTAATTTCTTGTACATGGACCTTGGCCATTGGTATATTTGGAAGGCATGCAATTGTCCCATTTTTCATAGGCACGTTGATGTAAGTTAAATCCATCTCTAATGTACCACCCAACATTGCAGTAAAATGCCTGGAAAAAATCATCCCCCATACATCAGGGACATCTACCACCACAATATCCATATGGATCACTCTCTCAGGATATTTAAAAAGGTGTACTTCAATGTTCTCAACTACCCCATGAGTGGGTATAGCCCTAGATTCAAAACCGCACACATTCCTATAAGGTCATGTAGCCTTTAGGACTACTTTGTCCATGACTTCCAAAGACATCATTTTGGCACCTGCTCCTGAGTCAAGCATACATTTATTGAGACATTTGTTATTTACTATCAATGACATAAATAAGGGTGGGTGTCCATCATATTGAACCCTAAAATGGTCTTCTTGTAACATAATAGGAGAGTCTTGTGGTTCATCCAACACATTGAAAAACTTTTCAAACCTTTCTTTCATGTATGGAACCTTGATAAATTACTTCAATGGGATGGTTACATGAATTTTGGCTAATTCAACTTCCAAGTAAAAATTTAAGTCAATCTTATCAGTCTTAGAAGAATTTTTAGGGAGGAGTATGTTCATAGGTGGAGGTTTTGGTTGTGAAGTTGTAGGTCTAGTAGAGAGAGGTTGGTTCATTCACTTTTTCCTAGTATACACTTGGAATTCTTGTTTCTTCAACTTCTCTCTTGACTCTTGATCAAGGTTATTGATTACCTCCATCCTAGGCCTTCTGGGTGCTTCCTTTATGCCTTCTTCATGTTCTTCAGGTGTGATATTAAGGAAATATTGTGGCTCCTCAATGGTATGGTCAATAATGTTGACTTGATCATGTTAACCATTATTTAGAGGGAATGCATGCTCCCAATGTGATTCTCTACATTGGAAACACCATGGGTTTTCCTCAACCATGTTTGTAGGGCTTAAAGTGTTAGGGACCTCTTGATCGTTCTTAGGCTTGAAACCTTGACTACCCCTTTGTAATTTCACCTTATAAGGAGGTATGCGAGATTTTTGTTGGGATATTTCTAGATTGACAATCCTATTCATCATTAACTCTTGAGTTTTTACCATTCCATATACAATGAATTGTAGCTTCTCCAAGATGGCGCCAATATTTGAGGTAGCCTCAGCATTATGGACCACTTTGGGTTTAGCATTTATATTTACTCTTGGGGCAAAGAAAGGTTCTAATTCGGATAATGATAGGTTATTTTCAATCTTCATAGCCATCTCATGGGCTTCTTGGATTGTTCTAGGAGCTTTGTATATGATAAGGAAACCCATTGGTCATGTAAAGGCTTTGGTGTAAAGAAAGAGAAGAAATTTGTTTGAAGGGTGGTGTCTTGAGAAGATTTGTTGTACTAGCCTCTCAAATTTGTCATGAAATTCCCTATCAGTTTCATTCTCAGCCTTTATAATGTTGTTAAGCCTTGTTAGAAACATGTTGGGTTCCTCTTTGACACTCCATATTTTTAGGAATTATTCCTCTAACTTATCCATGGATTTAATACTAGCATCATGAAGACCATTATACCATATTCTAGCTCCATCATAGAGGGTAGCATAAAACAACTTCGTTGCCAAATATTCATCGTCATCACTAATGGGATGAAGTTGGAAAAAGGCCCAGAAATTTCTCATATGGTCCTATGCATTGACTATCATTACTAGTGAACTTAGACAACCACTTGTCATATCGAGGTGGCATTGGCCTATGGTATTCTGAAATGTTTGTCATGTCTAAGGGCTTAAAAAGTTTGGATGACCATTATTTTTTGCTGTTAACCTGATTTCAATTATGGGTTTGAGTCTCAGCATTAGACATTGTTTTTAAGGTAAGATTGCCTCCGAATAATGATTTTACTACCCTCAGTGGAATCACCAGGTAAGCTATGTAAATGAAGGATTTGGATAAAGGATTACCAGAAAAGTGTGTTTGAGTAAGATTGACTCAGTGCTCCCCAACAATGGCACCAAAAATGTTATCGCACAATCTCTACTTTCCCAAAGCCCAAGGAAAGTGAAACAAGATTGGGCATAACAAGGGGGTGACCTATCAGTATCACCTTAATAGGAAACCCCTTTATGTTTATGAGTATGTTAATATTACCCCAAGGGAGACATCCCTAGTGACCTAAAGGGCTAGTGAAACTAAACCAAGGATGCAAAGATAACCCCCCTCTCACTAGTCACTCAAGTCAAAAGGTATTACTAAGTTTTATGTCCTAAGAGATCAAGAAAATGTAATGGATGAAGTGTACCTGCCCAGAACAAGACAACAAGAAACAATATGGCAGTTTCAAGTACAAAATGATGTTAGTGCTTCAATAAGACAATAAACCATTGAAATGTATTCTAGCTGATATAAAATTGTAGCACAATGAAGTTTTACAATAGCAAGAATTATTTTATAACAACTGCAATAAATATGCCTCAAAATTGCTTGAAAAGAAAATGAAAAGACAACATTTACTAAGCAGAATGATAATCAAATATCACAAGAAAATTTAGAAGTGTTTAGATAGCATCTAATGTAGATAATGAAAAACATTTGATGCTTCAAGATGGTTGTAGAAGTGATTGTAACAACAACAAGGTAGGGTTAGTTTACTAGTCTAGGTTAGTGTTAGTTTTAGTTAGTGAAAGCTAGAAAGATTAAGGTTTGAGTGTTGATTTGATCTCTCAACAAAATAATTGTAAGGACTAGCTCCTTTGAGGGGTTATGGAGTCAAAAGTTCAACAACATTCATTTGGAGTAAGCAACAAAATGATTATGTTTATCCAAGTAAAGGATGAATCTTAGAAGAGTAGTAACTTAAGTCTTCTTACGATTCAATCTTTAGGGAGGTGAGCTACTAGAGAGTAGGCACTTCTAGGCCCTAGTAGTTTTCCTCCTTCTTAGATAATTTAAAGAAATATTTAKATGCAACAATGATTGATCAAGGMTTCTAAAGTKRTATCACTTTAGGGMTTTAGAAGTTYRTCAAAATTAACCACCTTAGCAAAGACTAACAAATGTAGAGAAAAGAAGTAGTATCTTAAGTTCTTCACTCCTAGGGTTTGTCAAGCAAGCAAATTCATAATATTTAACATGAATAATAAAATAGACCATAACCATTCAAATGAAATGGCAATTTCAGGTTTACTTACTTCACAAGGAATAATAAAGCCATGAAACCCTAGATTTCCAAGTAACTTTACCAAAAAATGATCCAAGTTGCATGTAGAAGACTCCAAGTGAGGCGCGCCTCACAATTTCAGCCAATAAAACCCTAAGTAGGGAGAAAATTTTAGTCCACTTCTATCCAAAAAGAGAGTTATGTAAAAATGAATGTAATTTATGTTTATTTATACAAAATTTGTGACCTTTAATTAATTTTAGGTCAAAATAAGGCCGACCTCGCCAATCTACAAATAAATTCAAATTTGGCATAAATAAAATTAATTAGAATCCAAATACACCTCCAAGGGTGATGTCATGCCCTTCTATGGTGACATTGAGGCCCTAAGGTGGAACGTTGAGCCTAAAAGGTAGGGCGCTTGACCTTTAAAGGCCCCAGATGAAGCCCACACATGCGACTAAGCTCATAAATGCCTCCAAAAAAAGAAACCTAGCTCTAGATGACGTCCAGTGTCATGATAGTGATTTCCTAGAACTTCAAGGGCCAACATCCATGCAGAAGAGAAAGATCCCCCTGGGTCTAGGTCTTCCAGGGTGCCTCCAAAGGAAACGTCCTTCTTTCTTCCTAGTGCAAATCTTCAATGTCTTCTTACCCTTAGCTAGGGTTACAACATCCATCTATGGGCTTACCCAAGTGGAGGGAATACCTTAAGTCACGTGTTGCTTACATGTTGATGGTCATAATAGGTCAGCTCGTGATCAGACCTCTTATCCATCAACTAGTACCTTGAGTGTTTATGTATCTTATGGGTCCCCTTTTCTTACTGAGAAGATTTTCACTGCTTTATCAAGGATCCCTGGGCGAAGCATCTCAAATGTTTCAATATTGGCTTTTAACTCTTGCCAACTACTTTTACCCTCTAGGCCTTTAGTCCCTTCTTCCCACGAGGTAAGGTACAACCCTTCCTAGTGTAGCCAATCCCAATGCAAAAAACATGGTAGGGGAGATGAGAGGAATAAACATGGAAAGTGGTAAGTATGGAGGGAATGGATGATGACCTTTCACAAACCCACCCAGTGGCAACCCATCCTAAAGGGAGATCAACTTACTAGGGCACCATGTCACCCTTCGAGGTATGAACGAGGAAAAGAGCATAATTTCCTAGAAAATGTCATGAAATGAAGAAGAATTCAATGCAACATATTCAAGTGCTTAAAAAATTAGAGTGACACATACCATGATACCCGGACTCATTACCTCATGGAGCAAGAGTTACTGCTACTTTAGAACAATGCTAGTGGGATGGATATTGTTGTTGTTGATAAATGGACTACACTGAAGAAAAGAGGGGCCCTTCAAGGCCATGCTTAAGTTGTTTGTCTCTCGTTACTCCATGTCTAAGACCTATGGGCTTCAATATGTGATCTCCTTAGCTATCCCTAGGCTAGGGGATAACAAGGTCATTTGCATAGATTGTGGAAACTCATATGTAAAATATTTTCCTTTTGGATTAATATATATTTCCTATATATTGCCTCAAGTATAAGAATTTTGGTAGGGTGGTGGACCCCTTTCCTCTTTGAAGGTTTTGACCACTTAATATACTATGTGCTTATATTTGATCTGTTTGTATAAGAAGTTCCTTAATATGTTCCACTTATGTGGAAATACACTATTATCAAACTAATAAAAAAATGATTATGCTCCCTAAAATAAAAATGTAAAAAGGTAACAATAAAAAATAGCTATTATTAAGATCTAGAAGTTAATAATAATAATAATAATAATAGAAACAACACTTTATAGAGTTTAAGTGGGTTTAACTATTAAGAACATGGATTTCCTTCTCTAAAATCATATTTTAATTAATATTTTTTGTTTGTTTGTTAGTTTGTCCGTGACATGTGGGACTAACCTGTGGCTAAGAAACCGCGACTCAGGGGCATCTAAGCCATCAAAATCACCCGTGGATTGCACTTGGCTTGAGCCACACCAAACCTTAACATGGTTGGATTTTTTGTCCCCGCGGGTTTCAAATCGATGACTTTAACATCATGGAGTGCCTTAACACCACACTTCGTCACCGACTGTCCTACACCTCAGGAATGATTTTAATCAATCTTATACATAATTTAATTTTTTCATTAAAAAATTAAAAAAATTATAATTACTGGAATTTATACATAAATTTATTAATATGATTACGTGAACTTGACATATCTCTCTTCAGGAAGAACTAGGATCTCTTAATATAAAAACGTAGTGTTCAAATAGTAAAAACTGAGTCTTTAAATTTTGAATATGCACTAATTAAAAGTATATGCGATCACAGTTAATCAAAAACAACAGAGTCAGTAGTAAATCAACTATTCAGGTGCTATTTAGTGGTTGATTTTTTAATATGGAATAATTCAGTAAACGACAAACAAATTTCTAATCACTGTTGAGTTTTCAATATGAAATAATTCAGAAAGTTCCAGTAATAGTTGAGTTTTCAATATGGAATAATTCAGTTTTCAATATGGAAAAATCGAGTATATGACAAAGTATATGACAAACAATGGTGTCTGTAGTGAATCAACTATTCATGTGCTCTGTGTCCATAGTAGGGAATGACTATAACTTCGCTTAGATGATCCATTCCTCTTTATATCAATTTTTATGAGGGAATTATCTGCCTACTTCACCAAATAATAAAAGGTATTCATTCTCATTGTTATGACTGTGAATCTTACACGACTCTTTGACTATGAAATCTAAATTTAAACATGATATTATGTTAAAAAATATCCTCCTAAACAAATATGTCGTTTTGATTAAAATGATACAACTTAGACTATGTTTTCAGACAATGAGACAACTTAGTCTGGATTACTGAGGTGAACGCTTGGTTGTGCACCGCGTGAATGGTTGGTGACTATTGACTTCATCATTTAAAAGTGACATACACGATGTTTTCATAAGTCAATGCATTTTCAATTATCGTTTGAGACAACTTAGTAGAGGATGATTGAGGTGATCACTTGGATGGACACTCGGTGAATGATCCCATATACTATGTTTTCATACATTTTGATTAATCATTCTAGACAGCTTAGTAGGGATGAGTGAGGTTAAGGTTTGAGTGTTGATTTGATCTCTCAACAAAATAATTGTAAGGAATAGCGCCTTTGAGGAGTTATGGAGTCAAATTTCAACAACATTCATTTGGAGTAAGAAACAAAATGATTATGTTTATCTAAGTAAAGAATGAATATTAGAATACTAATAACTTAAGCCTTCTTAGGATTCAATCTTTAGGGAGGTGAGCTACTAGAGAGTAGGCACTTCTATGCCCTAGTGGTTTTCCTCATTTTTAGATAATTGAAATAAATATTTATATGCAACAATGATTGATCAAATCTTCTAAAGTGCTATCACTTTAGGGCTTGAGAAGCTTGTCAAAATTAACCACCTTAGCAAAGTCTAACAAATGTAGAGAAAAGAAGTAGTATCTTAAGTTCTTCACTTCTAGGGTTTGTCAAGAAAGAAATTTCATAATCTTTAAAATGAATAAGAAAATAGACCATAAACATTCAAATGAAACGACAATTGCATATTTACTTACTTCGCCAAGAATAATCAAGCCATGAAACCCTAGATTGCCAAGTAAATTTACCAAAACATCATCTAAGTTGCAAGTAGAAGACTCCAAGTGAGATGTCATTAGCTAATTTACAAATAAATTCAAATTTGAAATAAATAAAATTAATTAGCATCTAAAGACACCTCCAAGGGTGATGTCATGCCCTTCTAGGGTGACGTTGAGGTCCTAAGGGTGAACGTTGAGCCTAAAAGGTAGGGTTCTTGGCCTCCAAATGCCCCAAATGAAGCCCACACGTGCCACTAGGCTCATAAATGCCTCCAAAACGAAAACCCTAGGTCTGGATGATGTCTAGGGTCATGATCGTGACATCTTGGGCCTTCAAGGGACAACATCCATGTGGAAGACAAAGATCCACCTGGGTCTAGATCTGCCAGGGTGCCTCCAAAGGCAGCATCCTTTTTTCATCCTAGTGAAAATATTCAATGTCTTCTTACCCCTAGCTAGGGTTACAACATCCATCTGTGCGATTTAATCCCCCGTGAAGGTTCAAGCTAATCATTCCCTCAGGTGTACCTATCCACTAGGCAAAGTCCTACAGAAACAATAAGTACGCCCTCCAAGGGTTCATAAGTCACAGGGATCATAACATGTAACTCACATCCAATAATTAAATTACCCAAACATGTGCATCAAATGCACCTTTAACCCATAAAAATGCTCAAAGATGTTATGCAATTTGACAAGTTAGGTTTGGAGAAGGTCTAGGGCATCCTATTGGGCTAACCTCTCTTAAGTTTGGGGTGTTTCCCAAGTGGTATCTAGTCCATATCATGTAAATGTATGAGGTGGTATGGGGTAAGTTTTTGGGCATATAGAGTGAATGTGATAATAGGGAAATGTAAAATCTTACCTATGGGTGCATTTGTAGAGGGAGAGTTACACCTTGTCATAAATTTTATTGTTTCCCAGGCCATTCATTTCCTTTTACTCTTAGCTTTATTTATTTTGATATTTTGTTTTTGTTCTTTAAAGGAAATAGTTGAGGGCCACTATCCTAGCTTGATAACCATAGGTGATAGCATTATCCAAAAACATTTCATGGATATGAGAAGGATGGCTCATGATGAGACCCCTTTTCTCTTGGCTATGCCACCAAGAGTCACTACCCTGGTTTGGTGACCAGATAGGTGGTAGTGTCATACCGCTACATGGTCATGGTCATAATAGGTCGGCTCGTGATGAGACCTCTTATCCATCAACTAGTACCTTGAGTGTTTATGTATCTTATGGGTCCCCTTTTCTTACTAAGAATATTTTCACTGCTTTCTTGAGGATCCCTGGGCGAAGCATCTCAAAGGTTTCAATATTTTCTTTTAACTCTTGCCAACTACTTTTACCCTCTAGGCGTTTAGCCCCTTATTCCCACGAGGTAAGGTATAATCCTTCCTAGTGTAGTCAATCACAATGCCCAAACAAAGGTAGGGGATATGAGAGGAATAAAAATGGAAAGTGGTAAGTATGGAGGGAACAAACGATGACCTTTCACAGACCCACCCAGTGGAAACCCATCCTAAAGGGAGATCAACTTACTAGGGCACCATGTCACCCTTCCAAGTATGAACGAGGAAAAGAGCATAATTTCCAAGCAAATGTCATGAAATGAAGAAGAATTCAATGCAACATATTCAAGTGCTTAAAAAATCAAAGTGACACATACCATGATACCCGAACTCATTACCTCATGGTGCAAGACTTATTGTTTATGATGATAATGGACTGCACTGGAGAAAATAGGGACCCTCTAGGGCCATGCTTAAGTCGTTCAGCTCTCGGTACTCCATGTCTAGGACCTATGGTCCTCAAGACGTGATCTCCTTAGTTATCCCTAGGCTAGGGAATAACAAGGTCATTTGCATAGATTATGAGAAACTCATATGTAAAATATTTTCCTTTTGGATTAACATATATTGCCTAAAGTATGAGCATTTTTGTAGGGTTATGGACCCTTTTCCTCTTTGAAGGTTTTTACCATGTAATATACTATGTGCTTATATCTCATTTGTTTGTATAAACAGTTCCTTAATATGTTCCACTTATGTAGAAATACACTATTATCAAAATAATAAAATATGATTATGCTCCCTAAAATAAAAATGTAAAAAGATAACAATAAAAAATAGCTATTATTAAGATATTATTAAGATAATGAATTTAACTATTAAGAACATGAGTTTCCTTCTTTAAAATCATATTTTAATTAATTTTATAGTTAATTTAGTTTTTTCATTCGAAAAATATAATTACTAGAATTTATAGATAATTTATTTTTTTCATTAAAAAATTAAAAATTTTATAATTACTAAAATTTATAGATAAATTCCCCGGATGGGGTGGTATTGCAACACACATGGTGCAATGCAGCGGAGAGGCACGGCCAGCGAGGCACGGAGCCATGTGATGGGCTCATGCCATCGCCTGCCACCCCAGACCAGCATTAAATTGCCATTACCATGACATGGGGGACATTTAATCAACTCCCTTCTCCCCTCAAGCTTCATTTCATGGTCGGGTTCTCTATGCTTGTCATCTGTCTCTGCATGGGCTTCAATTGACATCCCCCTTTGCAGGCTTCATCTGAACTAACTGGGATTTACATGCTCATCACAGCCCTGGTTCAGCCTCAGGCTTTCTTCCACTCCCTGGTGCACCTGGTGTCCTATATTAGATACACGACGAGACTCATGTTGTGGCCTGGAGGGCGCCCGTGCAGAGGCTCCCCATGGAAACCTTGTCAACCCTTTTTATCACCCCCTGCTTCGCCTTCCTCCTACTCCTCTCCTTCCATTCAGCCTGAGCCAATTCTTCCTTCGCCCCCCGCTATCGTTGTTTTGCAATTTGATAACCTTGCTATTATCCCTAGGCTGTCGTCTTCTTACTCACGCCATCTTCCTGACCCCCCATTGTTCGGGCCCCCTCTTGCACCAATTCCTAACTCTACTGGGAAGACTGTGGGAGAACCACCTCCGTACGAGCCTCGAAACATCGAGAACTAGTCCCCAAACTCTTTCCTTGACACACAGCTACGAGACAGCCTGGAAATTCTCTTCGACCTAGTCTTTGAACTCCACCAGGGGGTGGAGGATCTTCAATTCTGTCTGCTGGCCATGGATGAAAAGGTAGCAGTCCTTATCTATATCCTTACCTCTCTTCAAGAGGCTTTTCCCTTAGACCTCACAGGTGCGGCTTCGGCAGAGGAACCCGGTGGTGCGACCAACGAGGGGAATGCCCAGGTGCAACGATCAGCAAGAAATGAGTAGGACCAAGTCATGCACAAGGATATGGTGAAGGAGGTGGTCACAACACATTGCAAGTTGCAGGATACCTCGCCAGTTGTCGACAGGACTGAGGGAAGCGTGGATGAGGGGAAACAGTGGGCCGATCAAGTGACATATGTCGAGGAGGAGCTGTGGTCCGAGGCTTTTCACGTCACCTGGCCAGGATATCTACTAAATGTCCGAGGTCATGAGTGCACTTCAAGTTTCATTAGTTTCTCTACTTTTTAGTTGATGTCCATATAGTTTCAAATAGTTTACTTAGAATATTATACTACTTATGTTTGACTTCGATGCTGGCTGGACTAGTTTCCCCTCTATTGGGGCAGTCCAGTAACTACAGCAAGAACATTCTCTGTACTCTGTATCTCTTTTTGGTCTAGGAAGTCCTATTATATATAATACTACTAACTTACAAAAAAAAAATTATATATAAATTTATAAATTTATTAGTATCATTACGTGAACTTGACATATCTCCTCTGGAAGAACTATGATATCTTAATATAAAAACGTAGTGTTAAAAATTGAGTCTTTAAATTTTGAATATGCACTAATTAAAAATCTCTGCGATCAGAGTTAATCAAAAACATTGTTTGTATAAATAAATTTCCACACTTATTCCATAGTATTCAATTTTCCAATAACCGTTGAATTTTTACTGTATCACAAACAATGAAGTCTGACGTCGTTGAATTTTCAATATGAAATAATTTAAAAATTTCCAATAACAGTTATTTTTAAATAATAATTATTTTCTTCAAACAATGAAGTTTGTGGTATGGAATAATTGAATATATGAAAAACACTGAAGTCTATTGTAAATCAACTATTCAGGTGCTAAGTAGTAGTTGATTTTTCAATATGGAATAATCCAGTAAACTACAAACAAATTTCCAAACTACAAACAAATTTCCAATCAATGTTGAGTTTTCAATATGGAATAATCTAGTAACAAAGAAATTTCCAATAACAATTGAATTTTCAAGATGGAAAAATCAAGTATATGACAAACATAGTGTCTGTAGTGAATCAACTATTCATGTAACAGTTGAATTTTCATTATGGAAAAATTGAGTAATTCAGAAAGTTCCAGTAACAATAACAGTTGAATTTTCAATATGGAAAAATCGAGTATATGACAAACAATGGTGTCTCTACTGAATCATGTAGTCTGTGTACTTCGCTTATCAATTCCTCTTTATATCATAAAATATTATTCATTCCTCTTTATATGATAAAATGATATCATTAAATTTAATAATAATTATAAGGTTTTATATTAAAAATATAATTATCTTATAGAATAAAATAAAGAAAAAAAGAAAAGGCATATAGTAGTTAGTTATATGGTCTTTGTCTCTAAGTGGAAGGGTATATTACTATTTTATTTATAAAGAAGAGATGTATTATCTATAATAAATTATTTCTTTTCACACTTAAATTTAAGGTCGAATGACTAATGACTTCGTTACTTAAAGCTCAGAGAGTGTGTTTTCAGACAATGAGACAACTTAGTCGTGATGTGAACGATGTGCACCGTGTGAATAGTTGGTGACTATTGACTTGATCGTTTAAAAGTGACATACACGACAATCTTTCTAGACAACTTAGTGAGGTGGTTACTTGAACGTGCAACCTGTTAGCTCCCAAAATGAATCCATCACTTTGGTTTTATTTTATGGTTGATAGCATGGCTATTGGTAGTTTTCTCAAGTTTGGTTTTGAGTTTTTCTAGTAGCAAGACTTAGGTTTTGATTTTTTTCTTAGAAATAAGATTGATCAGGGGATCAAATTTTGCTCAATTTTCAAAGTGCTCGGAATGCGATGAAAATAGTGCCATTGCATCTGTCTCGTCTTCCTGATTCCGGCGATATATTTACTTTCTCAAACGGAGTCCGTATGGAGAAGATATCGCGATCTATTTGCCAAGCCAAACAAGCAAAAAATTGATGCTGACTGTACCTGTCCATACAGTCCATAAAGTCCATACGGTCTGACGTGGCAGGGCCGTACAGACCGTACAGTGGTGATGTGGCAGATGTTGATTGGTCGATTATTGGTGAGTTGGATGTTGACACGTGTCCTTTGGGTGGCCAATAGTAGGAGGACACGTGGCCCAATCCGAGGGTGCCACGTGTCACTCACTGGTTGGCTAAGGAGTTCTATGAAAAATATATTGGAGGCCGCGGGGTTCAACCCCCGGACCTCTCCTCCACATAGTGCCTTTGCAAATTCCAATAACCAATTTTCCGCCCGACGTTCCTTGTTATGAATGTCAACGCACATATATTTAAATGTGTGTATTGTATTAAGTGGAAAAGGGGGGCAGGTCGGGGCCTAGCCCCGACACGTGGTTTCATTCCACACCATATAACCGTGTTATAATATGTTTGCGCGTGGATGTATATAACAATAAACCAAAGTTTTTACCATATGTTAAAATGTGGCGTGGTTGTAACATTTGCGCACAGATTTTTTGACATGGCCCATGGTTTTACATATGACCCTGAGTTGGAGCGCGGGAGTTACACAGTTGGAGCGGTTCAACGGATTAACCACTTATTTGCCAAACTTACTGTCATATGCTCTCATATGCCTAGGTGCCAAGGCGGTTAGGGGTTGGCGCGCCCTTAACCGTCCTACGGTTTGCACTGTTGGCGCGGTTTCACCATGTGCTGGGTTTTTGTGCTTAAATGAGCGTGTGAGCCAGGTTCATGGAAGAAGGGTGTGAATTGTAGAACCAGAGACAACAAGCTTGAAGAGGGAGACTTTCAGGAGGCCTAACTTCTTCATTTTTCGATCGATTGAGGTGTCGAAAGAGCCCAGACAGGGGTTTGGGGATGCTGGGAAGCCATTGGAGCAGTTGGTTTGTCAGTTTGAGCATTGTAAGACATGTTTTTGAGCAATTTTTGAGCAATTAATAATAATGATCCATTGGAAGTTGCACCAGGAGTTGTAGCCCATAAGAGGGGTGAACTCCTTTATCAATTGTTGTGCATATGTGTTTATGTTCAATGATTATGCTGCTGTCTATGTGTAATTTGCATAAGTAATCCTTTATTTTATGTGTTGCAAACTGATACTTTTTCTTTAAACACATAACATTCACTTGCAATAAATTTCAAGTATTTCAATTCTTCTTCATTTTTAGATCAAGTTGGTATCAGAGCACTGGTTTTGAAGACTTGATTGTTTGCAAGTTTTGTTTCTGATGCTCACAAGGTTGAAACTCACAAGAGGAGAAGGTCAAATTGTGGAGCCAAGTTCTTATCTGAAAAGGAGGAAGCAGATTCGTTCACCACAAGTTTCAGAGAGACATTCACCAAGCATGGCTTCTGCAGAAAGTCATGAACGTGTTCCGGCTGAAGAAGAAGATCTCAGACAGGCTGTCACGGAGTTGAGAGATATGATGAAGATCTTGATGGAACGGAACATAATATCACAGGGTGAAGGCTCCAAGCCTTCAATGCATAAGGGAGGAGGTGGTGAAAAAACTCCAGGTGTAAATGGAGGGAATGGTGCTTCTCCACCACCTTCTCCTCCTCCATCATCTTCTTCTTCTTCTTCTTCTACCAGTTCGAAACATCTTCCCCATTCTCCGAATGGGCATGGTAAAAATCCTTCGCAAATTCCTTCATTAAAGCTTGATATAAATTTTGAGTTGCCAATTTATAATGGAGAAGTTAATGCTGAAAAGTTGGATAACTGGATATGTCAAATTGAAGTATATTCTAGAATACAAAAGATTCAAGATGATGAAACCAAAATTCAGTTAGCTTCATTAAGATTAGATGGTTCAGCATTTATTTGGTGGGAATCTAAGACACAGGAAGAAATGAAAAAAAATGGAAAAATTTTTCTTTCTTGGAATGACTTCATAATAGCAATTAAAAAACAATTTTATCCATTGGCATATAAAAAAAAGGCAACCATGGAATGGCAGAATTTTTGACAGGCTAAAGGACAGAATGTACAAAGTTTTACTCAGGAATTTAGGAGAAGAGCTTTGGTTTTGGGAGTTGATTTGTCTTCACAGGAAACATTGCTCAAATATATTGGTGCTTT
>JZKD02S0689815.1:719610-730618 GCA_000966675.3 Picea glauca
TTTCCCAAATTTTCCCCCACCATTTCTGGCAAGTACCTCTTTATTTTTACGCAAGCTTGAAGAGGATCACATATGCTTGTTGATATAATCTCATCCTTTGGACGAGTCCCTCAGAGTATTTTTAATGAACCCTAAGAAGGAGTGGTTCGGTCCCATCATGGGTCTATCAATGTTTTTTTAACAAGTCCAGAGATAGTAAACTCGAAGGTTTTTCAAGATTATAGAGTTTGGAAAAACACTTAAAAGAGAACTCTCTCAGTTCCTTTTTTGTATAGTAGTCCAACGAGACCAAAAAAGGGTTAAACTATCGCTCGAAAGATGCATACTTCAAATACTTTATCAAGCGTAAAAATAGCAAGGTTGCTCGGCGATCTTTTCCTATTTAGAGAGTCTGAAAAGAGCTTAAAGAAAACTCTAGGTGGGTTCCTTTTTCATATAACCACAGCGAGCCCAAAAAAGTGATAAAACGACGCCCGATCACGTTCTTATGTTTTTCACGAGTGCAAGAATGGACAAAAAGTACTCGAGGTTTTATGTAAAAAACCATAAAAAACAATCAAAATCACACCATAACGGAGAAAAGCTGTCCATAATTATCCATATTTCACACCTGCAAGCCATGACACTCATTTTCACATTAGTCATTAGGTTTAAATAATAAATAAACTTGAAAACCCAAAATTGTCAAAGTAAAAAGTAATAAAAATAAGTAAATATCCCAATTTACCATATCATTTCATACTTTTACCATTGAGTTCCAAAAAACCCTCATTTTACCCTCTACATTCGGTGTCGATTTCTGGGAGCTACGGGAGACCATTCAATGTGTCGTCAGTAGCATCTTGGTAAGTTCTTCATTCCTGATCTTTTCATGGTTTAAAAATTTGATTTCATTGGTTAAAAACTCAGTTTTAATTTAATTTTTTGAACCCTATTTGCGTGGAGACATTCTCGCAGGTGGCCCATGCGGGACCTGCGAGAATGACTCCTTCTCATAGGTGGGACTTAAGCCACCTACGAGTAGTTCACACTGTGCATAATAGCTCACCTGGGAACAGCGCAGAATCCAAAAAATTTTGAAACGTTTAGCCAATAGAAAAGATTTATTACATGAATAAGATCATTAACCATGTTTGTATGTTTCTTATGCAGGTAAAGAGCCACAAATATGGTGCTCGAATGGAGAGAACGTGAACATGAGGAGGATAACACAAATGTCAAAAATCACCCTCCAACCATAGCTGCACTAATAGATTGCGGTCTCTTAAAATATTTCCATATCCCGGGCATGAGAGCCCAAGTCCGATTATTGGAATACTTAGTCCGTATGTGGGATCTGGACCAGCAAGTCTTTAATGTGGGAGCTCATACCCTGACTATTGACATTGAGGACATCTATTTCTTGATCAAATTATCCAAGCGTGGGTCCTATGTCAGTTTGACCGGTAGCAGAGCAGGCGGTTTGAAAATGAGTGAATATTGCAACCAATGTTGCGTACCTGAGGCCGAAAGAAAGAAAGTGAAAGTGGCAATTTGGGGAGTAACTGACTTGACTCTCTGCACTATTCTCTTTACGATTGCTCGGATGGCAGGAAGTGTCGCTCCTCATATGGCATTGCAGAGCTATTTCCAGTATGCCATCGAGTGTATTGAGCCCCGGGTATTTAACTGGGCTGATGTAGTATTACGCAATATCAAGAAACAATTAACTAAGTGCAGGCGGGGAGATCTGAAACAGTTTGGATATGGGTCGTTGTTAGTGCCCTTCTTCCTGGAGAGAGTCCCCGTGTTTAGACTACAGGCTGAGTGGAATCTTCCAGGTCCTAGAGATCCGAGGATGTTGCGGTGGTGTCGGCTCATGGCCCGGCATGTGGCAGGACCTATCGTCAAATATGACGATATTTTCTTTGACAGATGCTGATGATCAATGACTACGCATATGCCAGGTTGGATTTCCGAGGATATCTAGATCTAGCACTACCTGAGGACGCTCAGTGGGGAGACCTCGTTAAGAAGTACACAAATTTTCTCTTTTTCAATGTTTTTGAATTTTTATCATATTTAAATGTTTTTGTTTTATAGATTTATCTGAAGACTAACACAAAATACTTGTTGATAACACAGATGTTGGAGCATATAGACCCGTCATCTCTTCTCCTATCCAGCGATGAGGAGAAGCAGCAGCAGTAGTACCAAAGTACGCCGAGGATTATCTGACAGTGGAGCAGAATTTAGAGGGCCTGACAGCCGACATTCCAAATATGACTTTGGAAGAGATTCCACGACACGATCAGCGTCATACTGTAGGGGTTTCAGTAGCCATGGGTCGACTGCTCCGCAGAGTTGCTAGGGCAGTTGTGTGTTACCATGAACGTCATCCGTGACGTCACATTGTAGAAGCTATAAGCTTCAATTTTTGATATTTTGGTCTTCGGACAAACATTTTGTAAAAACAAACTCTTTTTGATCATTATATATATATACAGACGGCTTCTACCGGTTTACTTTTACATTGTGTGAATTGTAATGTGTTTGATTTATAAATTGTTCAAATGTCTATCCAATACATAATTAGCTAAAGCATATGTTAATGTATTAAGACATCTAGGAATATGCTGATATTCAATGTGATCAAAATATCGTTCCAAGAGGCAAATCCGCAAATATACCCTTAACAAAGTAGGACTTCGGATAGAGTAGACATTACTTAGTTGTAGTAATACAAGCTGCGAGTCAAGTCACACAACCAAATGACGTATTCTGAGTGAGATAGCATCAACCAATAATTCGATAATGGCGCTATACTCTGTGATGTTGTTGGTTGCACAGCCAAGACATACACCTCGTAAAGATATAAGTTTGTTGGTTGGGGCATAGATTTCCCATGCAGCAGAAGCTAGGTTCTGAGTACTACGGCTATCACCATCAGCGAAGCCAATATAAGGTAGCGAAGACTCCGACATCTGACAATCAAACACAACGTCACGTAAGGGCAGAGACCAGATAACATAAAAAACAAACTAAAAGTAACACACACTAAGTATGATACATAAAATATAGGTACTTGTGCACAAATGACTTATGCATAGTACTTCTTCAAGTATAACCCATTTCTGGGTTCACTCAAAGGTATACCATCATAATCAACCAGCTCATATGCTCCTTTTTCCAATACTTGACTAACAATGTAAGGACCACGCCACATTGGTTCGAATTTCCCAGCTCCTAGGACATCTTTATCCTGTTCATATAGAAGAACAAGATCACCTTTAGAGAAAACACAGGGCTTGACATGCTTGTCATACTGTGCCTTGACACGTTTCTTTTGGGCTTTGATTACAAGAGTAGCGTCACGTCGGGTCTCGTCTAATCGCATCAGATACAATAGATGTTATTCTTCTGCAGAAGTATTGGGTAAGAGTTCTACAGCTAGCTTTAAAGAAGGTATCTCACATTCTATTGGCAGAATGGCTTCAATGCCATAAACTAATCGAAAAGGCGTAAACCCCGTAGCGGATTTAACATATGTCTGATAGGCCCACAATGCCAAAAACAACATCGTGTGCTAGTTAGTTTTGTGAATTCCTATCATCCGTCGAATCATAGTTATAAGAACCTTATTAATTGCTTCGACCTGGCCATTAGCTTGCGGATAATAGGGTGTTGAGATATCATGACGAAGACCCAACTTTTCTGTAAGTTCAGACATCATAACATTCCTAAAATGACTACCATGATTAGTAATGATAGCCTGAGGAACACCAAAATGAGCTATGACATGGTTGAAAAGAAATAATGCTGCAGTCTTTCCAGTATTATCAAATGTTGGCATCGCCTCGGCCCATTTTGTGAAATAATCAACAGCTACAATAATGTAACCATGCCCCCCGACCGAGTGAGGGTGACATGTCATAAAATCAATGCCCCATTTTGCAAAAGGACCTACTGAGACCACAGGATGAAGGGGAGTAGGATGCGACCGAATTTTTTGATTGTAGGTCTGACAGGCATGGCACTTCTGAACAGCAGTAAGCAGTCATTGAACAAGGAAGGCCAAAAATATCCTGCGTGCAAGATCTTCTGGTCAGTAGCATACCCAGACATATGACCACCACATGCTCCAGAATGGCAGTCATTCAAGGCTTTCTCGGCCTCAGAAAAATTCAAACATCGTCGAAACACAGAGTCAATTCCTCGACGGTAAAGAGTATCCCCAAAGATAATATACTGACGTGCTTGATAACGGATACGACGGCGTTCGACGCTAGACAAAGCAGGCCGGAAAGTTTGAGTTTGGAGATATATAATGATATCTCCATACCAAATATCGTCTGTACTAATAAGGAAAAGTGATTCATCAGGTAATGAATCTACTGCTACATTTTCCATGGCAGAGTGGGGAAAATTGCAGATTAAGTCAGCGAAAACCAAGGATTTCTTCAACGTGGTGCGATCAAATTCCAATTCAAACTCTTGGAGAATGTCAATCCACTTGGAGTATTTTCCCCCCAGCAATTGACGTGTCAAAATATGTTGCATGGGGTTACAATGTGAAATCACTATAGTTTTCCTGGAGAGAATATAATGGCGAAAACGTTGAACTGCTTGAACAGCAGCTAAAGCTATCTTTTCAACATGTTGGTACTTGATTTCCGTGGAAGTGAGACTTTGACTCAAGTAATATATAACATGTTCATCGTGGGCATCATCCTCCTGAATGAGAACCATGCTGATAGTATACTCAGAAGCAGCTAAATAAAGAAATTAATCCTAACTATAATCCGGAGGGAAGAGAAGGGGAGCTTTCGTGAGGGACAGTTTCAAAGCTTCAAACGCGTTGTTGGCAGCAGTATCCCAGACAAACTCTGAACCTTTCTTCAGTAGCCGTGTAAAACCACGAGTAATTTCGGCGTAATTAGGGATGAAACGACGAAGAAATTTTTCTTTCCCCTGCAAACTTTGTAACTGGTGCAATGAAGAAGGAGGAGGGAGATTAAGAATCACCTCAACCTTAATAGGATCTACCCGGATCCCTTGACACGAAACAATGAAACTGAGGAGACGACTGGACTCTACACAAAATATGCATTTATGAGGGTTTAAACGAATGTGATAGAACCGACAATGAACGAAAATTGCTCGGAGATGAGTGGGGTGATCGACTCGATGCAAAGAATGGGCAGGTAAATCATCCAAATAGGATTGGAAGATATGCTTTATATCGTAAAATGCATAAGACATAGCACGTTGAAACATCACGCCCGCATTCTTGAGACCGAAGGGAAGTTTATGGTAGGAAAAAGTACCCCAAGGACAAATAAAATCAGTTTTATGTTGGTCCTCGGGAGCGATGTTAATCTGATTATAGCTGGAGAATCCATCCATGAGAGAAAAGATTTCACTGTCGGCACAGTCATCGACAATCTGGTCAACGAAAGGGGTTGGAAATTTGTCTTTCGGACAGACTTTGTTAATGTCCCTATAATCAACACATACATGTATACTACCACCTTTCTTATCAATCGGTACAGGGTTAGAAACCCATTCTATCAGAGCCACGGGATAAATAAAAACGGCTTTGAGAAGTTTTTCAACTTCGAGTTTGATAGCTGCCGCTTTGTGTGGATGGACAGGATGAAGGCACTGCTGGACTGGTTTAGCTCCTGGGTATGTCTTTATCTCATGCACAACAATGGAAGGGTCAATACCTGGCATCTCTTCGTAGCTCCAGGCAAAAATTTCATGAAATTCTTTAAACAGAGATGTATAGGTGACAATTTCCTCCGGAGAACATGAAGCTCCAATGTGAACATTTTCAACTATCCCAAGTTTAACTGATATGTCAATCGGAATCGTGGGATAAATATTGCTAAGGTTCCCTTCGGCAAACACATCATGTGTAGATCCGGGAACAGTCGTGATGACAACAACAGTCGACGGAGTCGAAATCCGTTGGTAGTTCTCGAAAGTGTGTTGTTCCAGAAACAGTATGGAACGATGATGCCCATCGTCCCAAGGGGTATCTGCTATGACAGACATGATCATCTCGTCAGTAGGAAAGATAACTCGGAAAGGATCAGGAGACAACTCCTCAAGAGAAGGAGTATATGGTGTTTTCGATTGAATCGCGTGATAAGCAGACTCAACCAGACTTAACGGCATGACATCGTCGAAACGAGTATGATCTTCTAGGTCAGGGACTATCCAAGGGTCAGAAGACACAGGAAGTTTATGAGGTACAGCGGAGATCATATTAATAGAAGCAACTGACGGGCGTGGAATATTGAGTGGTGGTGGTATGGGAAAAGCACCCATTAACGAAGAGTCTTTTAAAAGACCGACTCCAACATTCTCGTAACCCAGTGGAGTTTTAGCTATGAACGGCACATTGCCAATGCGAGTATTGGAATTAAAGAAGGCAAGTTGATCAACCGTAACAACTTTTCCCTGGTGAGGAAATCATACGACATGGAAGAGTGTTGACACAACAGCACGCATGGAATCGACCCAGCTATGACCAAGTAGAATATTATAATCTAGGGGGGCATCGAAAACTTCCACTTCAACTTGGATGGTCTTACCTTTGAGAGTAACATGAAACAATGGAAGAACACCGTAAGGCTTAAAACCAGATCCATTGAAGGCTCTCAAAGTATTATGTGATTCATTTAAAGGAGGAGAGCCAATGGCTTTCCAACAAGTAAAAGACATTACACACGTAGAGGCACCCTCATCAATAATAGTTCAACAAATTCTCTTGTCAGCAACAACAACTTGTATCTAAAACGCAAGTTATGGGGGTAACCTTGGAATATGATCTTCCAAGTCAAAGACTGTCAAATTCATATCTGTAGGATCAATTCCACCTATCACTTTCAACAGAGCCCTTTGTTGTGCAGGACAAGACTGAAGGACTTCAAGGGTAGACATCGCTGAAGGTGCTTGGGCCAGATCTTTGACAATACTATAGTTCTGGGCCGCACGAGCATGAGGATTGAATTTTGACTTCTTAACAACACCTTTTGTGGGTGGTCGTAGAACTGTATCAAGGCTCGGTCATTCGAGATGAAGAGGACCATTCGTAGGTGGATTCAGTGGAGAGGGCTATACCAAAGCGGGAGGTGAATCGTCAACCTTCTCCTTAGATGGAGTATAGTCTTTAGCTCTAGTGGTAAGTGCAACGTTATCCTTTGTAGAATCACTGGTACACATCAAAACATATGATGTCGTAGAAGTAGAGGGTTGGTCATGAATGAACAACGAGGCATGTTGCTGAGACGGGAAGGGTTGAGACAAGACGGTTGGCGTAGATGGTTTCGGCGTTCCTTGAAGGAACTTATTTACCTCGACATGTCTCAGACAATCCTTTGTGTAGTGATCGTCACCACAGATAAGGAAAGGATAGCATGGTTTGCGCTTATCCCGATCTTCAATAGGAGGAGTTCTGGTTTGCTCATTTTGATTATTATTTTTACTCTCCTTATTCTTGCCTCTCCCCTTCTTTGATTTATTTTTTTCGGTTGGGGTAGATTGAACAGCGTTCACTTCCGAAGTTTTACCAGCGGGAGGGGTAGGAGACGGAGCATCCTGAACATTAGAAGAGGTGTATTTAGGGGTCATGGTTGAAACAGAATGTGATTGGGCATGGGTAGTACCAATCACACCATCAGCTGCATGTGAGGAAGCTGGAGTAGTTGAAGTGCTAGAAGTACCAGGACGAGGTAAATCAGGTAATAAATCATAAAGGGTTCTCGTTTGTGAATAAACGAGATCAATATATTGAGCACGACTTATAGCCTGCTCTTTTGTAACAACACCGCCCATAGCAATGTCTTTTCCGATTTTGTTCACAAAAGATTTTGTAAACCATTCTGCCAATAACTGATCGGGAAGCTCAAGTTTAATGAGACGTCGCCTCCTTCGCCACTCATGAATATGATCAGATATATGAGTGCTTGTACTTTGTTTGAAGGAATTTAAAATCTCAGTCCCAGTATCATAACGGATCGGTAACTGGTAATGTGTAAGAAAGGCCATAGCAAGGGTATTGAAATCCGAAAAGAAACCTCGTGGAAATTCAATGTACCACTTCGCAGTAGCACCAGTAAGGGTTCATTGAAAAAGACGTAGGCGAATGGAGTCGTCCATCAACGATTTGGATGAACACCATAAATGGAAAGTCATAACATGATTATTTGGGTCTTTTCCCGCCTTCCCATCGAATTTCGGAATATCCGATGGAAGTTTTGCAGGAATAGCAGGCCATTGGGGAGAGTGACGAATAGGATCATTTAGAATCCTAGACAAATCTGGCAAATCCAAAGTAGCTAGAAAAGGCAACTGCCGATTCACTTGTGGATACTGGTGACTTTGGGGTGGAAGCCCTGTCGGTAAACTAGTGGGACCGTATGCAGTCTGCCCCCAGAGGGAAGACCCTGGCTGATTCTGTGGTGGCTGAATAGGATAGTAACCCCAAGGATTTTGGTCTTGAGTCTGAATAGGGACCTGAGGTTGAGTAGTCTGACCTGAACCCCAAATAGGATTAGTTACACCCAGATATGGTTGGCCTATAGTAGGGACAGCCTGTTGCCCCCCAGTATTTTGAGGAAAGTTTTGTATAAGTTGATTCCAATACTGGGCCAATGCAGGAGGTATGTTTTGTCCCAAAGGTGAGGTGGGTCCCCCTATCAAAGGCATAGTTCCACCCAGAATTTGTGTGCCAACTGCATGTTGTGTAGTCACTGTGTTGTGTCCAAGAAAAGGAAAAGGAAAAGGAACCGTACCACTCTGTCCACCAACAGGAATCTACAAATTTGGTGCAACGGTCGGTATAGTGCCACTAGGATTAGGATTACCAGAAGGAAACAGAGGGAGTGTCGGGATAAAACCAGGGATAGTATACCCAGGAAAAGGAGGACCACCCGGAGAACCAGATAGGGTTTGCAGAGGTGTTGGATTGGAAGCATTCAACAATGCATTCAACACATGGTAACCAGGGGGTAAATTCAGGTTGACCTCAGGCATTCTCTGGGTGTTGATAGGAGAAAGAGTAGCTGCAGTCACTTCGGTTTGGACACTCGTAGTATTAGCGAGATGGGCCATCTTGGGAGGGAGAAGAAATTGATAAGTGGTAATCTTGGGTGCAGTTTCTGTCTCAGAAATAACTGGAGGGTTGATTTCGTAGACGATAGGTGACTCAATACCAAAAAGGACTTGCCAGAGATCACCAGACCAAAAAGGATCTTGGCCTACTGCACCGTGGGAAGGCCCAACGGTTGATTCAGAGGATGTAACAATGGCTTCTTCAGAAGAACTTAATCGCACAATAGGTCATTCACCACGACGAATACGATAGTCTTCTCTAGTATTAGTGATTCGAAAATCTTCTAGAGAATCGGTACGTTCTACTTGTGATGTGGTGACAACTGGGACGTCACTTGTGTCCACGTGTGGTGGAGTAACAACTGGGACTTCACTCTAGTGAGGAGAGCTCTCAGGTGTACTAGTCGGCAAGGGTTGAGAATTGTTCGGATGTTCAAGGGATAAACCTTGCATCCTACGTGAACGTTGCGGTGGAGCAATTGTAAATGCATAACAAGCTCCACGAAAAAATTCCTATGGTCAACTTCGAGCAACAAAAAGCACACACTAGTACAAAATCTAGGAAACAATCACCAAACAAACAATACAGTCTAATTCTAAAGCCACTAGTTGGCGATGAAATCCAACGTCGCAACAATGAGACGAGAAGGGGTAGGGCTAGGGTGGAAAAGTTACACTGACGACCTGCTTAACGGACTTACACCCTGGTGCAAGCTCCCACACATAATCGTGGGTATACCCTCCAAGGAGCCCGAGTGAGTCTGGACAACATCAATTCCAGGTACCGTGAAGACTTTCCCCTCCACAGTCACCTTGGGTAAGAACCTAGAGAGATAGGCCACTAAGGTCACCACAAACAATAGGAAAGCCTGGGGGAACAGTCGTTAGTCCGATCCACACGCAAGGGCAGGGTATCTAGCCCGAAATCAACTCAAAAGGCTTCCACTCATCATTGTGGGTATACCTCGGAGTGATCCCCGTAATACGTGCAATCTCTACATTGATGCCAACAAAGCAGGGTGAGTAACTCTGCCAACACCAATGTGACCTAGTGCTTGACCCTTGTGTGAGAAGGGCTTCCCAGGACAATATGCTGCCAATGGAATTTAACACTCCCTAACTCAAGATGCTATTGTGTGTTTTGAGCTTTTGGAGAGTGTATCTCTCTTCCTACTCCAAAGCACTAGCCTAACTAAATGTTGGCGTAAAAGAGCCCTAGAAAAGAGTTACTAGATAAATTTTAAGATTACGCAATGTTTTTAAAAGATGTTGTTTACTCAAAGGTAATAGAAGTGAAACTCATGTTGTATGACTCTGACCCAAATAATGCAAGGATAATAATGAAATATGACTCTTTTCATTCCATGAATCCTAGTTATGGGAGAGAGAGAAAATTTTCCAAATCAATCCAATACTATCATGCAATGCACAATTTCCTTTCAGATGTCTAGCAAACAATCATTTATCAAATGATAATCTCTAAAATTTGATTTTCAATGTTTAATAAAAACAATGTTTTTGAAAGAAAAACTTGATGTTCACTTTCCAAAAAGAACTCTCACTATACCAATGAGAAAGCATGAAATGAAATCATAAAGAACCAATCAAATAACAACCCAATCAACTCTTTCAATGAAAGAAAAACAAAACAAAGAGTAAACCAATGAGTCTTCTCAATGCAAAGCGAAAAATGGATTTTCAAACTATGAGCAAATGAGAAAAACTGAACACTTAACTCTCAACCAATCACTGGTTCTCAGCCAACCAGACACACTCAACTCCAGAATCCAAAGAGAATGAATTTCCAATAAGAGCCAAGAAATGAAAGTCAAGCTACAAAAGACAAGAAAAACCTTGAAACCCTAAAACAGTTCAAGCATGCAAACTAAAGCAAGAGATGTATCAA
>JZKD02S0689815.1:755483-770938 GCA_000966675.3 Picea glauca
TGGCTCAATGGCATGCAATTAGATTCCAAGCACATGGAATAGACCTATGCAAAACAAATGCCAAAAATGTTCTTAGTAAGTAATGTCCACTCATCATTATAAATGGTCCCAAAACAGAGGCAAATGGATACAAATGACAAATGGTCAATAGTGACTACAATGGCAATAAGCAAGATCAAGCGAATGGAAACATAGTAGTCTACAACAAGATACAAGTGGTTAATAAGAACATGCAACCATAACGAACCAAAAATAACCTGAACTCTGTCAAGACATGGTCAGAAAAATATTAAGACAGAAGCATGAGGTCTCAACTTTTAAGTCATGGCATTGCTAAATACGAGTTCATGGGCCTATGGATAAATCCAACATGGGCACCAAATGAAAAAGGGAATGATAAATAGGGAAGCCCATGTAAGGTAGGCACTACATTATGACGTGCAATAGAGAGAAAGGCTAATGTCGCAACCTGGTGGGATAGAACCTAAGGAATAATGATGACAAACAGATGTTAATAATGCAATATTGGAATGTAGGGAAAAACCTATAGCTATATGCTAGATAGAAACACATACCTCACTATTCAATAAAGCTCAAAGATCGTCATAAAAATACCAAAGAAAATGTATCCAAAGTTCTGTATACATGATCAACAACACTAGTCCAAAAGTTAATAAATCCAATATAAACCTTCGATTACAACTCGTGCTTTGTAATGCAAAACTTTAAAAACAAAATCCTTAAAAATACAATATGTTACAAAGCACTACACAACAATGCTTCTTACGCATAGTACTTCTTGAAGTAGAGCCCATTACAAGGCTCGGGTCAAGGATTATTTTTGTAATCCATCAACTCATGGGCCTTTGTTGGCAACATGTCACACCATGTCAAAGCCATGCCACATAGGTTCAAATTTCCATATTCCTAGCATATCATGATTCCAATCATAAACCAAAAACAAGTTGTGATTGCGATTAGAAACAACTTGAGGACTAACACACTTATAAATCTCATGAGCTATCGTAGCCCCGATGCCCATCAAGACATCATTAATATATGAGACATTCATTGTTGGTATGGACTGGAATGGAAAATTTAGTGGTGAGTTCTAAAAAATAAATCCTAGACACGATCAAGTTAAATCTTGGCATTTCACTAGATGACCCAAAAAATGCATCCCAAAAGTCTTTGAAAGGGCCAAGCTTCATGGAGATGTCATGAGGTAGATTATTCGAAATGTTCACCAAGTTTTCCACCACAGACACATCATGTGTTAGCTTGGGGCATTGGTACCTCTCAATATCTCTACTTGAAACAAGGCCTTTTGTGTCAACCACTAATTGTTCTAGATTGGAAAAAAATGATAATTTATGATGCATATCTTCCAATGGTCTATCAACCATATTCATGGATTCAAGGATAGCCTTTTTCAAAGGAAACTCAGTATCCAATAAATCACATGAACTAGAAGGGTGGACGGCCCACATGGGTAAAGTGAACTGATCATATTCCATAACATGATGGAGATTCTTATTAGCATTGGTTGATGTTGACTGGATTGCTTGATATGAAATCTCTACTATGCTTAGCCAACATACTTTCTCCAAATGACTCTACTTTTGAAGGATGAGGCACCACCCAAGGATCCTTATTGACATATAACACATTAGACAAAACCAATCTAGAAGCTGAAGAACCACTTTGTGATTCAATACTACCCAATGATGTCATACATATAAGAGTTGAGTTTGAAGGATTGGATGGTGGACGTGGGGTGAAATTACCCATCAAAGATGAATATTTAAACATGCTAACACCAACACTATCATAAGCACCTGTGGAACCACTAACAAATGGAATATTCATACTAACAAATCCTAAAATCTAGCATATAATATGAAAGTAAGTCAATAGTAACCAATTTTCCTTCATGAGGAAAGAAAAGAACCCTAAATATCGAAGACACTATAGTCGCCATCACGTAGAACCAACTATTCCCTAACAAAATATTGTAGTCTAGAAGGGAATCGAGAACTTTAACTTCAATTGAAATAGTCTTTCCACCTAAATCAATAGGAAAGGTGGTAATGACTCCATGAGGATTAAAAATATGGCCATCAAATGATTTCAACTTGGTGTTCTATTGGAAAAGCTCTAGAGAACCTAAAGTTGTCCAACGTAACAAATACATAATGCAAGTGGATGTTCCATCATTGACAAGGCATCTAAAGATGTTTCTCCCCCACAAAGATACTTGTATCTAAAAAGATATCTAGTGGGGGAGATTCAACCAACTCTGGTCAATGTCAAATGTAAATAGACGAGTGTTTAAGGGAACAACTTTTCCAATTGTTATCAACAATGCTTTATGTTTTGTAAGGCAGACATAACACAAGGTGCTTTGGCCAAATCTTCAACAATACTATAATTGTGAGTGGCTTGGACATTAGGGTTGTGAGTAGACCTATGTATAACAACCTTGGGCATTAGGGTTGTGATTAGACTTTTGTATAAAAACCTTGGGAATTAGGGTTATGAGTAGACCTTTGTATAACAACCTTGGGTGGGAAAAGAATTATATCAAAGGATGACTTCTCTATTTGCAGAGGGCAACCAGGCTAATATGAAGAGAGAATGACCACTCTCATAACCCTCCTAATTATGAGATATGTTCTAAATATGGATGCCTTGATCACACATGTATACGTTGGCATTCATGGCATTGCTCAATTGCAGGGGATTACCCTATGTGCCCCCTTGCAGAGGTGGATGGCTTGTTTCAACCATTTTTTGTTGTTGTTGTGTGAAAGGATTCATTAAGATCATGGGTAGTTGTTGAGATCCCTACTAAGATAAGTATCAAATAATATCATCCATCTAAATATATTGGTGATTAAGATGGTCTCCATTTCAAAGATTGCATGGAAACTTTAACTTCTTCTTTTTAATACCTCCCGCATTAGAATTTTGATAATATGTAGTCCCCTTCTCAACATTAGAATTTTTCCTTTTATTCTTTTGTTTACCTCTAGGTTTCTGAGCATTCTTTGGATTTGTGGATTGTATTGAATGAATGACATAGGTTTGAGTACGGAATGAGACATTTTGTGATGTTGGTGCAATCATAGATGGATTATATGATATGTTCATTTGACCCATTTGTCTAGTCAATTTCCCAACAAAAGCATGGGAAACTAAACCAACCACACCATCAACATGTGGTCCTAGGATAGGTTTGGATGGATCCATTGATGGCCTAGGATCATGTAAGGTTAAATCATATAACATGATAGACTAAGAATTAATCAAATCTAGATGTTGAGCACATAAAATCACTTCTTATTCAATTACAACTCCTAACATAGCCACATCCTTACCTATTTGAGGCAACAATAACTTCACAAACCAATCTGCTAGAAATTGATCCAAAATTTTATCTCTAATGATCCTATTCCACCATCTCCATTCATGGATATGATTAGAGATATGCGTGGTTTTATTCTAATATAAAGACATCAAAATTTTGGTTCCATTCTCATATCATATGGGAAGTTGGAAATGTGTCAAAAATGGCATTGCCAAATATAAAAAATTTCTAAATGAAGTGCCTAATAATACAATATATCATTTTGTGATGCTCCCTATCAAGGTTCTTTGGAAAAGATGCAACCTTATGATATCCTCCACTAATGATTTAGATGAACACCATAAGTGGAAATTCATGACATGCATGGACGGATCTTCTCCAAGATTTCCGACAAACTTGGGTATGTATGATGGTAATTTCATGGGTATTACCAACTATGTGAGTTGATGGTTGATGGGTTAATTTTTCAATCAAGATAGATCCAATAAATTCAAGGTCACTAAGAAAGACAAATTTTAATGGATTAATGATGGACATTGTGGTCCTAATGGAATTATAGACCCCCCCATACTACTATCCTCGAGGACATTGATGCCCCCAGAGATGGTAGAAGTGTTGTTCACAAAACCAAACCTAGGATTAAATTTCCAACCAAAAGTAAAACCAGTGTTAGCTATTGTTGGACTACCTAGGGGTATACTAGAAATAGGTGGGAACCCATTCTCAATAGTAAAACCAAGGCTTTTTCCTCTACCGAAAATGAATCCAGACATAGGCACTAATGGATTGATAGTGGGAATACTAAAGATTGGTAAAATAGTGGAAGGAAGAGATGTGGTGAGTGGCATTCCCCAAAGGGAACACCTGATGTCTGAGGTATAGAAATGTAAGTATCTATCCCACTAACTAGTGGAATGGAGATGGTCATTATGACTCCTCTAGTCACGTTAGGGGATGTGGGAATAGTTCCTCCAATATTGGATGATCCACTAATTCCTGACATCATGTGAGGATTGCTAAAATATGAAAAAGGATCACTAAAATGATGTCCACCTAATTGAATAAGTAAATGGTTTAAAGGCTCTATGATGTGGGATTTCCTAATGAAGTGGGAAATACCACTCACGAGCCAAGTTCATACACAAAGTGCTAAATGGAAACTTAGATTGAACTTTTATATTATTTTCAACTGCAAATTAAGTCAATTTTAGCGATGAAAAATATTTTGCATTATCAAATACTAAAGATTGGGGAATGACAAACCTGGTAATGATGTGGGATTTAAGGAAAGAAAACACATGGTTTTCATTTACTATTTTCAAAGGCATAGTTGTTATAGCAAGATTTTCCTCACCCTATGAAATCTCGCATAGAAGGCCTTTTTCCATTTCCGTATGTAGACTTGAAGTCCCTTTTTCAAAATCCCATAGCTAAAAACATGATTTGTCCAAATATACATTCCCTACCTATATTACAGCATACATATACACAAGTTGCACCAATATAGCCCGCGTACATCATGAAATGTGCCCAAAATTGAAAAATGGTGTCAGGTTTCCATGTCACATCATGAGATCAATGATCCTTGACCTTCCATATACTGGAAACATTCCAACTCAGCCCTTCATCTCCACTTGAAGGCTATAAATGGGCCAAATCTGAGCTATGGAAAAGAGGAGAAAGAATACAACTTTAAGAGCAAAGTTACTCTAGAGAAATTGTTCACTTCACATTGAGTCTGCATCCCTTTGTCCTTAAGTCTGAACACATTGTTCAGCCCCCAAGCTCTTCCCTTATTGATTAATAAATTCATTGTATCTCTTATATGAGCTTGCCTTTGGTGAAGGATTGAAGTGGTGGAGGCCCAGCTGGAAGGAACTTAGTTTCTCGGTTCTGAACCGTGCCGACATGCAAGTTTGTAACTCATTCACTTTTGTTGATTATATCTTAATATAAATACTCTTTTCTCGTCCAATTAATATCTCAAAAATATTTGAATTATTATTCCATGAGCATATTTGTTATGAATGTTGATGGATTATGCTATTGAATGTCCTAACATCATATATTATCACCATATGCTTGCATTACTTGGTTGTTGAGGACTAGTTGCATGTATATTGCTTTGGGTCAAGTGCTCAACGGTGGACTTCATCGAACGTCTGGACGAGGTAGACCTCTTATATTGTCTTGTTAGAATATTTGTTTATATAGCATACTTAATATTAGAGTTAATTTATGCAGTCATTTCCGTCTATTATGGTTTACCCCTAGTCATAGAGAGATTTTCCTCGTAACATAATTGACGACCATACTGGGGATTGAATATTCTTTTTTAGGTTTTGGAGTGTTTTTCTCCCTAGATTTCTCTGGTTCATATTGAGTTTCTTGTCGTATGATTTATTGACAGCCTTTGTTCACTCCGAGTCTGAGTTTTTTAGCCTTCTCCTTAGCCTAGCTTTGTTTTGACACATATACGTGAGTTTTTGCTTAACACTCGCATACATATGCGTGTTGTACTTCTCAAGATGTGTACATACCCTATTATCCCTTTAACAGTCATGTACATAAACCTTTGTTGCTTGATTGTTGGGTTTGGTGGTTGTTGGGTAGGTTTTGATGATTATCGAGTCTTCGTGGGTCTCTGTGGTGACTATTAACTGTCTATGGAATGACAGGAAACCTGTCCTTGGTTGAATTTTTGGGTGGTGCCTTTCTCATCATTATTTCATTTTGATTGTCCTTGCACCTTGGGTTGGGTGTTTTTCTCCTTGATATCCTACTTAGGTTATCTTTTTCTATACACAGTAGTGTCTTTATATCAAGATGTTGTTTAGTCCTTCCATTTTCATTCTCTTATAATGAAAATACAAAAATATTAGGCATTTTACATTGATTGGCATTTTGATTTCTTGAGTCTTTTGTCTTTTATCTTAGTTCATGTAAAGAAAGATTGCATTTTATTTATAATTGCATAATTGAATTGAAAATTGCATTTTTGAAAAACATATCATTTATTGGAAATTGGAGTTAGGACTTTGCATTGCATTCATATTTATTTATTTTACTTTCTAAGTCATAACATCACTAGTTTCATGAACGCACCTTTTGAGTAAGCAAGGCCATTAAAATTAACATTATAATTTAAAATTGATTAATAATGATTTTATTTTCTAGGGTGCATAAAGTAGATTAGGATTTAGAGTCTTGGAATAGGATTGTGTGAGTAAACTTCTCCATGGATATTAAATCAACATATGTGTCGGACTAAGGGAGTGGAGAAATCCATTGTATAATTGGTAATATCAGGAGGCTCTGCTTACACCGGAGTTAAGCATGAGGTTGCATGAGGTTAGTTGAAGGGATATCCCCTCAATACCTTCTTAGCGTCAGATATATTTATGGGGATCTATTCGTATATGGGGATCTTGATAGTTCCCTTACCTCCATGAGAGGTGATGCTTTTAAGGTTTTGGGATTTCCTACCCTACCCATATGGTGGACCTGGCATACGATTGTTCGCATGTGCATCGGTTATACCATGGTTTCTTAGTTGCTTGACTTAGGTACCACATAGTTTACTTGAACGGGTTATTTTGTAGGTACCCTAAGTCAGGTAAAGGTCAGACAACACATAACCTTTATGGAGGATTACCTCTCCAGGGGGATCTGATCGATTGGTTGTTAATCCCACGAGGGCCCTTATAACTGATTATGTTTCCTCCAATATTTAGCAGCAGAGTCCAAGGCCCTCTTGGGCGAGGAATACCTACTTTATAGAGGGAGGTCCCTTTTAGCCACTTTATCCTATTTGTGTGCATATTGGTCATTTGATTATTTTTGGTGTGCTCATTGATTATTAGTTGGCCTTAGGATTTGTTTTTTATATATTGAATCTTGAGTCATCGTGGAGTCAGACCATCTTCACCGCAGGTCTCGCCGCTTGTTATAGTTACCAACACATTTTGAGTCTTTACCTTCTAAAAGGAATAGAGTTATTAAATGTGGTACACACACCTCAACTTATCAGACTTGTGATTCTACAAGGATGAGTATTGAACCGAGTCATCAAGATACTAGGAGCCCTTTGAATCCCACACCTACTATAGTTAATGGTACCCCTTCGACTCCTTCAACCACAATGGTTGTAGTACCGGGGTCACCTATCATCACCGTTTCCCTTCCTATAGTGAACACTCAACCTATTTCCATGAACCCATTTAGGTCACTTAGTCATTCACCGGGCTATAATGTTCAGTCCATCCCTATGGCTTCTAGTCCCTTTTCCTATGGTATGTTGAATTTTACTTCGCATTTTTCAAACTCCATCCCAGCTGCTTGCCTTAATTCTAGCATTGGACTTGGGGGCACAACTCCTCCTTGTACTCCATTCTCATTTGGTGGCACTCATGTCCCTCAAACGACTCCTATCATGCGATCCATTCCTTCTTTTAACCCTGGGCTAATCCTGTTACTTCTGGATGGAGTAACCAACCTGGCGGAAAATATATTACTTATGGTTCGTACGTTACACCCACCTCCTTTGTACTGATTACGACCAACATGTTTGGCATGATGAATTCACCTTTATCCTCTTGATTCACACCCGAAGGAGGTTAGTTTCACACCTTGGGAAACCCCCAACCCAGAGCCACTCCAACTAAGGGAAGGTTTTATAACCCTCATTAGAACATTCCTACTAGAATGACTCCCAACAAACCCCTTATGAATCAGCCCAGAGGATGGTCTTACAATCCTAGACAGAGCCATGGTGCTTACCAGAACCCTGTATGGGCTACAATTCCCCAACCACAATATTTCCAGGGAACTTGGGGCCAGATGTTACAACCCTATCTCCCTTTTCTGGCCACGCTCAATCTATCAGACTTGTCTAAGTTGATGAACGACCCTATGTGTCATGACCCTACATGGCCTCCCATTCCCACCAAGCTTCCTTCAGATATTCAAAAATTCGAAGGAAAGAATGGAGAGGATCTTGGTGATCATGTTACCACCTTTCACCTATGGTGCTCTTCGAATTCCCTTAATGACAATTCCATTTAGTTAATATTGTTTCAATGCACACTCATGGGGGTTTTTGTGAAATGGTATATCGAGCTACCTAGAGGGGCATACTGGACCTTCAGTCAGATGGTTTTAGTCTTCCTTAACCAATTCCAATTACCAGTTCGTTACGATGCTGGCCTATAACTTATGTCGACCTTATGCCAGGACAAAGCCACTCATATCTCAGATCACATCCAGGAGTGGTGTAGATGGAAGAGGTTGATCAAGACCTGCATACCCCCATAATTCCTACTAGAGTGGATCCTTAAATCTCTATAGCCTCCTATTTCAAAGGATGTTGCTACATCTGGGGTTACATCTGAGGAAGAAGCGATTTTCAAAGCCCAATAGTTATATCTTATATATGCTCAGTTTGGGATGTTGTACAAGATTCTTCCTGATGCACCAAGGTCAAACTTCGACCCTAGACAAAAGCCCGGGCCTCATGCTGATGGCATTATAGGCTCCGCCAATGTGAAATTCGTAGAGTTGGTGACAAGACATTTGAAAGAGTTGTCTCTAAACCAGTCTAAAGGAGGGCCATCTTCGTTTGTGTCTTCCAATCCCACTCAGTTGGCAGATGTAGATTATGTGCAATCGTCAATTGACCCAAATGGTAATCAGAAACCAAGTGAGAATAAGAAGAAAGGACATAATAATAATCGTAAGGGTGGGAAAAATAATAATAAACCCAAGGGCAATGGTAATAATGATAAGATGAATAATAATGCTAGTGAGGGAAAGAGAGAAATGCCTAAGGTGAAGTTTCCCTGTAAACTTTGTACAGACGATCACCTTACTCATTTATACCCCAAACTTGTGAAATCTACGAGGCTCTTATCTCTACCACCCGCTGTGTTGATGAATCATTCTCCACATAACCATCACATGGCCTCGAACTCCTCAAATTATGAAAATATGACAAGTGGGAGTCAAAACCCACCGGCACAAGACGATGACCATTTATGCATCAATATGGTCAATTTTGAGGTTAATGTAGCCACCCGATCTCACAATTACAGTTCTCCACAAACTGTACCTAATCTAGAGTCTTCTCCTCCTCTGGATACGCCCTTACAGATTGAAAAAATAGAGCCACTAATTCATATTCCGAAAGGAGTACTCAAGCACTCTACCCACAATCCTAATGCTAGAGCCGCCTAGAATTACTCTATTGTTGAGGACCTGGGTCAAACCCCTTGTGTGATGTCGGCCATGAAGGTATCCAGAGGTGTCCTTCATAGAGGAATGCCTTTCTATTTGCATTATGAGCTCTACATCCCAGTGGCTTGAAAGTTATCAAGTTTGATGTCACATATGTGAAGCCTCGCTTGCCTTACCATGTGACATTCCAAATCCATGTGGGTTACTCGAAGTATACCTTCAAGCATACTATCTTTGATGAAGGCACTCCAACATGTGTGATGTCCTTGGTATATTGTAAATACCTCGGCTCTCCGACTCTCTCTCAGTATCCAACCATGTTGACTTCTTTTGACGGTTGTTCTTGCCGCCCTCACGATATTATTCTTGCCTTTCTAGTCTAGTTAGGTGGGAAGATAGTAGAGGTGGATGTCGAGGTGGTTGATGCACTCCTCGATTATAACTTGTTACTAGGATGCAATTGAAGTTACGCTATGACTATCGTCATATCGTCCATATTCTGTACCCTTTGTTTTCATCATGATGGGAAGATCGTGACGATCGACCAGTTGTCCCTTGCGTATGTTATCCCCAATGCATCTGTTGGACCATCGATCCCCATGGTTGAAAATTCTCAGTCTAAAACTAAGAATATCGATGTCAGAATGTATTCATCCCTCATGGGTACCTTCGACTTCATGGCACCGGTTCACCATATTTACACCATTTCCAGTAGGCTTATTTCGTCAGAGAGGTCTGTTTCTTTCCACACTTCCTATTTTAATGATCCTTGGACCCTACCTTGCTTGACTACATATTGTGAAGGCCAGTCACATGCTAGAATGGTCATGCCACTATCGGTAGAAAAGATAGTGTATCAAGTTGTTCTTGACTCTTCCTTCGATCCTGATCCTACTACCTCGCAGACAGACGAGGAGGATCCTGTTCTTGAGCTCATGTGGGCCACTTTGTCATCTTGTTCAAATGACTTCCTCGATGAGAATTTTCTCTCATATGAAGCTATCATCGAGGCCATGAATGGTTCTGAAAAACCTTGGACTGATATGCATCACTGCTCTTATTTTCTCCCAAATCTTGCTAGAATCGAACAAGATGACTTTAGATCCACTCTGAGCAAGATAGTCGGTCATGCCGTAGTTCCTCTTGATATGCATGACATTTATGTAGAAGTAAATATGGCAAGTATCTCCCCTAATGTTGTGATCGATATCTCTTGTACCCCAGGAAAGATCAAAAATGTACACATTAGTGCGGATTGTTCACCAAAAGAAATCCTGATCTACATCAAACTCTTCAAGGAATTTTGAGATGTATTTGCTTGGTCATATGAAGAGATGCTAGGAATAAACCCTCGAATTGTCTAAAATAAGATTGAAACTTACCCAGATGATAAGCATGTTCGACAATGTCTTAGAGCTATCAATCTCTGGAAGTCCCCTGCTATTAAGGCAGAGGTAGAGAAACTGCTTAATGTTGGCTTTATCTACCCAGTTCCCTTGACTGAATGGGTATCCAATCTTGTTCCTATGAATAAGAAGCAAGGAACCATCCGTGTATGCATGAATTTTTGTGACCTGAACAAATCCTATCCTAAGGATAACTTCCCAACACCTTTCATCGATCAGATCCTCGATGAGTGTGCGGGAAGTGAAGTTTTTTCTTTCATGGATGGATTTTCAGGGTATAACCAAATTCAGATTAAACTTGAGGATCAACATAAGATGACATTTATTTTTCATTAGGGTACTTTCACATATCGGAATATGCCTTTCAATGTGCTATGACCTTCACATTCCACGATCTTAAGCATATAATCAAATCTTATCTTGACGATCTTGTTGCTCACTCTCATAAGAGAGTGGATCACCCTAAGCACCTTCGACTAGTTTTTGAAAGATGTCGTCATTATCACATCTGGTTGAACCCTCATAAATGCATTTTTTTGTTAGGTCTGGACGTCTTCTAGGATTTTTAGTCTCGGATACTGGGATCATGGTAGATCCATTAAATGTTTAGGAAATACTTCGATTTCCTCCCACACGCACTATTCAACAACTTCAAGGTTTACAAGGGAAAGATAACTTTTTACGTTGGTTTATAGTAAAATATTCCAATATTACTAAGGGGTTCATGCATATTTTGAATAAGGACACCCCTTTTATCTGGGATGAGTGAGCCTAGGAATCCTTTGATGCTTTGAAGAAATCCTTGGTATCGACGCCTCTGTTGAAGTCTCCTGAATACAATAGAGATTACTTGCTTTATGTCACCATGTCCAAAGAGATGATTATCATGGTATTGGTTCAGGAGGATGATGAGCTCCACGAGCTTCTCATTTACTATCTTAGTTGAAACTTAGTCAGTCCTTAGCTCAAATATTCTCACACTGAAAAGCCAACTTTGGTTTTTTTTCACGTATTCCAACGATTACAAAATTATATATTTCTTTGCAAAACTATTGTGGTTGTCGATGTCAATCCACTTAAATACATCCTTACTAGGTGTATCGTAGGGGGAAAATACAATAAATGGATTGTCATTTTACAACAATTCGATCTCGATTTCACTTCTGCAAAATCCAAGAAATCACTAGCCTTTGCAGAGTTAATATCTGACTTCCCATGATTGGACGAGGATGTTATTCATGTTGATTCTTTTTCAGATGAACACATTTTCCTTGTCTTGTCATCTGACCCCTGGTATGGATACATTGTTCTCTATCTTCAAACTTTGAAGTTCCCTTAGCATCTCTCGTGAGATGACGGATGGGGTATACGATACCAAGCTAAGAATTACCTTACGTCGGAGACACTTTGTATCATCGAGGAGTAGATAATATATTTCGTCATTGTTTAACTCACAAAGAAGCCAAGTCAATTCTAAATGATTTCCATAGTGGGGCTTGTGGTGGTCATCTATCTGGGCTTGCAACAACCCAAAAAAATTTGTGAGATGATTATTTTTTTCCATCTATCTTTAAATATTGTGTTGAAGTGGTTAAGAAGTGTCACCCCTGCCAGGTGTTCACTCAGAAAATGTGCTCGCATCCAACCCCTCTCCATCCAGTCATTACAGTTGGTCCCTTAACCAAGTGGGGGTGGACTTTATGGATTGCAACCCAACTTCGGCTAGGGGGAATCAAAAAATTATCATGGTCATAGAATACTTTACTAAGTGGTCTGAGGTCATGCCTAGATTTAAATCCGACAGGAATATTGTCACCTTCTTCATATTCAATCAAATTATCATCAGGTTAGGAATCCTGAGTGAGATTGTCATTGATCATGATAGTCAATTTCAGAATGAAATGATGGAAGAGCTAGCATCCAAGTTGGTTTTTAAGAATGGTCATTCTTCCCCTTACTACCCCTAGGCAAATGGATAGGTAGAGGCCATAAACAAGTCTCTCAAAACCATTTTGCAAAGAACTGTCAGCCAGAGAAAATCTGACTAGCATATCATGCTATATCCTGCACTTTGGGCATATCGATCCTCGGTCAAGATTGCCACCGAATTTTATCCTTTCTAGATAGTACATGGTGTGCATTCGATCTTACATATTGAATTTGAAATTTCTTCTCTTAGATTGGTAGTCATGCTCCTACCTGACATTTTCGATCTCGAATGATGCCTCGTGCACCTAGAGATCCTTAATGAGCAACGTCGAGATGCCTCTACGGCTATCAAAGAAAACAAAAGACATGTTAAGGTCCAATACAATAATTTTTTCTATCCTCGGTTGTACGATGGGGGTAACTTGGTCCTTTTATATGATCAAGCCAAAGAACCACAGGGGGAAGGAAAGTTCAAACCCATGTGGCATGGTCCCTATATCGTGTGTCGTGTCTTGGAAAAAGAAGCGTATGAATTAGAAGATTATGAAGGGAACATGTTGGCTGAGCCAAAGAATGGGCTCTACTTGAAAATACATTACGCTTGAGCCCCAATATTGGGTGTAACGCTTTGTATACTAATTGTTGGAAGCAGACCAAAGCGGAAATAAAGATGATTTTTGGGAAAGAAGGCATGCACGAGGAAAGCAACAGCTAGAAGGAAGAGAAGAATGCACGCATGAAGGGAAGACCTAACGAAGGTAGGTTTAGGGTTTTGGTAATATATTGTAATGGTTGAAGAGCCAGAAAATGTATAAATATCGATACTTAGGTATCATAGGGGGGTTCAGAGTATTATCGACTTTAGCTAGTTACTATGAGTTGATGCGATATGTAATATTTTGTTGTATGGCCTAATTTTGTAAGTTTTTGAGCCGAAGGGTACTAGGGAGGGTAGATCTTGAGGGTCAGACCATAGGCTAAGGATCTTGGTGCGATCTAGTCCACCTCATATAGATGTTACCCAGCTGGCAAGATTGTAAGAGCACGACACTGTAGTGATAGAATGACTAGAATAAAAGAGCTGAGAGACAAATATTTGTGGATGTAGCCCAGGAGGGGGTGAACCACAGTAACATATGTGTTATGTGATGAATGCATGCATATATTTATTGGCTTTCAGTATTTATTGTTATGCTTAATCACTGAGTTGCTATATTTCCTGATTATTCGCAATTAACAATATATCGTGTTCACAAGTTATAATAAGTGGTTCAATATACAGTTCTCATATCTCACAAACAATCCTAGGCTGTAAACACGTGAGTATTACAGTCACCCATTAAATCTATTTCGAGTGAGACTGCGCAGTGCATTCTATGTGCTTTGTTTCCTTCTAGTTTACCAGGAGGGCTGATAGTTTTAGAGGCTTTGTTGGAAACCCGAACAAACATGAACCCTGGGTCACTTAGTACGAACTCAGAAAGAATAGAAAAGTAAACCAACAAATGGTTTCATTGTCATTGGTAGGTGTTATCTCCTAAAATAGCACTGTCATTTTACCAATTTTTAAGTGATAGGAATAGGTCCAAAAATTCATTTCCAAATTTTTTTAGGTGTGTCAGAAAGTCTGCTATTTGGATACAAACTTGGAAAAAACATCAATTTTTGTCTTGGCAATCAAATCTTTAAATCTCAGGTTTCGGTGGTTAAGAGGAGCTAAAAAACTGCTCATTAACCACCGAAAGTCTTGGTTTTCGGTGGTTAAGAGGAAAAAATAAAGGGCATGTTAACCACCGAAAATGTTTCTATGCACAAAAGGAAAAAGCCCGTGCTTTTGCGCGAGCCAGATGTCAAATGGGCGCAATCATTAAGTTATAACCGCTGAAATTTTATCTAGGTGGTGAGGTATGAAGTTCTTATGGCATCTTATCTGAAGATTTATGCCTTGTTCTCCTTTTAACTATCAATTGTCATTTCAGAATTAAGACTCGGTAGAAATCCAGAATTCCATGCATGATTTTCAGATAACAGAATTGATTTGTCACATGGGCCTTCATTATCTCCAGTCACGAGGATACAAAATCATTATGACTTCATTTGATTTCTGTTTCAATTTCATTAATATTCAATATTGAATCCGAGAGTCATCGTTATTGTCATGATCCCGTGATTTCCTCATGCAAAATCACACTCAACATCCATAATCCCTTGATTTGTCAAGGTTTCCAAGTGGAATTCGAGTTCAATTGTTGGTTATTGAGCCATTTGTCATCCAATTCAAAGAAAAATCTGAGTCATTGTGATACCCATGCAAATTAATTTGCTGCAGATCTGTTTTTGAAAGCTACAGGTTTCGGTGGTTAACAGGCCCAAATTTTTATCTCTTAACCACCGAAAGAAAGGATTTTCGGTGGTTAACAAGCCCAAATTTTTATCTCTTAACCACCGAAACCTGTACATGGCAGCGAGGTCATATTTTTGCACAGATTTGACTTTTTCTCAACCAAATCTTTCGAGGT